>VZSF01015611.1:0-23783 GCA_013398295.1 Chionis minor | reverse complement strand
GCGGGGGCGGCGGGCGGCGGGGTGCGCTGAGGTGAGGGTGGTGCGCGCCCAGCGGCCGGGCCCCGCCCTCCGCCGCCTCAGGCTGCCGCGGTCGGGGCGGTGGGTGACGGCGCGGCCGTTCTCCGCCCCCGCCGCCCGGTCGCCTTAAAAAGAGGCGTCTCGCCCGTGACTGCGGACGCGGCTTCCAGAAAGGCGGCTTTTCCACCCACGCCATCTCGGCGGGGCGGAATTTCGGCACCCAGCGGCGGGCAGCATCCCTCAGAAAGCGAAAGCTGTGTTGGGGGATCGTGGTGGAACGCACAGCGTAGGAGGCTTTCTGCGTGGGTCGGTTCCTGTGTGATCAGTCAGATAGTGAATACACACGTGTGTGTATATACACATACATGTATTTCAGTTCTCCAAGTTGGTGATTGTCCTTGCACGTATGTGTGTAAGAGAGAAGCCTTTTGAGTATTTTCTGGAACGTTTTTGGTAGCTAATACCTCTTGAAGAAGATGTGTATTGGTCCCAATACCGTCCTTTCTCACGTATCAAAATAAGCACAATACTGAGGGCTGTGTTTAAAGCAAAAATGGAAGGAGGGTGGGATGGGGGAGGACATTTGGGGTTTTTTGGGGGGAGTGAAGATTTTTTTTAAGCCTTCGGACACAACACTTACAATATGGAATAACTTAAACTGTTGCTTAAGGTTTGGGGGGAGCTCTTTTGTCTCAAGAAAATGCATAATTTTCACCAGATGGCCAGATTTCCCCACTTAGAACTTCATAAAAATATTATATAAATAAGACAGAGAGCAGGAGAATACAGGCATACCACCCACATGACCAAGCGTATTTATCTTGCACAGGTTGCTTTCTTTGGTTTTTACAACACCCTCTTGCAGCTAACTGCAAAATATTCAAACTTCGCATCAGGTTTAAAGTTTCCTTTTTTTTTTTTTCCTCTAACCAAAACAGGAGGAAGAAATGGAGATGATGACTGAGAAACAGAGAGATGCTAGGTGTTTCTGGAACAATACTCCTGAAAAAAGTGATTATGAGGCTGTAGAAGCCCTTATTTCTATGAGTTGCAACTGGAAATCAGACTTCAAAAAACATGCAGAAATGAGACCCATAACTCCAGCATCTGATATGTCAGAAGAAAGTGATGAGACTTTGCTTCCGGGAGCAGCGGACTTTAATGCGATACCAGCATTTGTAAGTTTTTGAATTTGTACGTGTGCGTGCTTATTTTTAATGATCGGTGTGGTGGTGTGTTGGTAACGTGCCCCCCCCTTACTGTGTCTTCTCTCCCCATGCAGTGCCTGACCCCCCCCTACAGCCCTTCCGACTTGGAGATGTCACAGGTGGTCCACCCCGGGGCACCGGTGCCCGCCGCGGCACTCGGCAAGTGGCTGGTGGAGGCTGCCAAGCTTCCAGCGGCAGCGCCTCGGAGAGAGGCAGAGAGGCCTCCAGCAGCTGGGCCTCTGAAGGCTCAAGCGACCAGCGTGATCCGCCACACGGCCGATGCCCAGCTCTGTAATCGCAAAACCTGCCCGGTGAGAACAGCCAGCGTGCTCAAATACAAGGACAGCCTTTCGAGGGAGACAACCGCTAAACAAAAGGCCGAAGCAGAACGTGCGGCGTGTTCCACCGCGGCGCCGAGCAGAGCCGGTGATGAGAGCGCTGAACTGCCGGTGGCAGGAGGAAAAGCCACAGAAGCGGCTGGCACCCCGGCGGCCTTGGCAAAGCCCTCGCTCGGCAGCCATCAGCCTGTCCCTGGGCCGGCGCGGCAGCCGGCAGGGGTGGCACCGTCGTGTCCCGCCCAAGGCAGCGGAGCCCCCGCCGTGCCAGTGATTTGCCAGATGGTCCCGCTGCCCACAAACAACAACGTGGTGACGGCAGCTGTAGTGCCCAACCCCACGCCCAGCCAGCAGCCGGCGCTCTGTCAGCCCATGGTCTTCATGGGCACCCAGGTGCCCAAAGGCGCTGTTATGTTCGTCGTGCCCCAGCCGGTTGTGCAGAGCACGAAGGCTCCCATTATTAGCCCGAATGGCACAAGACTCTCTCCCATTGCCCCTGCTCCCGGCTTCGTACCTTCCGCTGCAAAAACCACTCCTCCGGTTGATTCTTCAAGAATAAGAAGTCACATCTGCAGCTACCCGGGGTGTGGGAAAACCTACTTCAAGAGCTCCCATTTGAAGGCTCACGTCAGAACACACACAGGTTGGCTGCTGTCTCGCTGGGTCTTGAAAATTATGTAGAAAATCGGCTGTTAAGGTTCTAGCGATTACCAGATTTGTTCACGGAACAAATTGTGGGGCAGCAATTAAGTACTTATTTTTGCCAGCATGCGTTGTAACGCTGACAGGAAATCTCCCTGAGGGGAAGTTGACTCAGCAGTTTGTTTGTGCTGGACCTGCTTCGTGTCAGAAGGCATTCAGTAATGCTTCTTGCGAGCGGGGAGGCAAGGCCTTGCCCAGTGTAGAGTAGGCTTTTCCAGAGTTAAAGACACCTTATTGGGCTTCTCCACAAGAATGCCTTTGTCAGGAGTGGGGAAAACTTAAAAGAGATTCTTTTATGAAAGAATATAAGGATCCACTCCAAACTCTTCCTGCCTTGGTTATCTTAGAGTAACTTCACCACACCTCAGCTCTTAATTGCAGTGGCAAAGAGAGTCACGTGTATTTTCACGTAGGCTCACAGTGAGCTACCGGAGCTCTGTTACACGGAACGTTACTACAGGTTGTGTTTGAGGAGTAGTCTTGGCCATGCTAAGTTGTCCTAACAGGCAGTTCGTGTGGAGCAGAGAGTTAAAATCAGCTGTCTTGAGACATAAAAGAGCGCCTCAAACTATTGTTAATTGTAACTATTTTTAACCCTTTGTACTACTTAGCCTTTGTGGTAGTCTGTTTAGATACTGATACATAAACATTTTTTTCACTTTTTATATATATAAAAAAATAATTTTTATGTAGGTTTTGGCTCAACTGTCACAATAGAAACTTCTTTAAAATCAAATCCTGCCGGTCAAGGCAGTAATGTTTGTTGCTCAGTTGGTACTCATGGGATTTTTTTTTTCTTTGTCATTTTTTTGTCTTTTAGGAGAAAAGCCGTTCAGTTGTAGTTGGAAAGGCTGCGAGCGAAGGTTTGCACGGTCTGATGAACTGTCTCGCCATCGCAGGACGCATACTGGGGAGAAGAAGTTTGCCTGCCCCATGTGTGAGCGGCGGTTCATGAGGAGCGACCACTTAACGAAACACGCGCGTCGCCACTTGTCGGCTAAGAAGTTACCAAACTGGCAAATGGAAGTGAGCAAGTTAAACGATATTGCTGCGCCGCCAACGTCTGCCACCGCGCAGTGAAAGGACTTACCCTGAAGACGGTGGAATTAACTGTTGTTGCTGGGATATGCCAGCTGAAAAAAGGCTTTTGCTCCCGGCCTGTGGTTCTCCCGCGCCGGCTGCTGATGGCGGCGCAGCGGAGAGGCAAAGGCAGCCTGTGCTCGGTCACAAAAAATGTTGCTGGGAGAACCGGTGGCTGACTGGAATAGCGGGTGTCTTTTGCACTGGTAAGGCGAGAGAGAAAAGGAAGGTTCTAGAGCAGAGCAGCACACATTGTGGAAGTTCTGAATGTTGCAGATTATTCATATATACTCTAGATCGGTGGCACGTAAATGTTACTGAAGGTTTGCCGCTGATGCTGGAGGCCAACTCCGATTTTAACTTCCAGTTGTCGGCCTTCAGTACAGCACAGACTAGGAAGGCAGCAGTGTACGGGCGCAGGCTTGAAAGCCCAGAATGCACCCGCGTACGTTAATGTAAATCAGTTTTCCTACTTCTGCCACCTTTTCTTGATAGGGATCTTTCCCTCCTATCCGTTCTCCGGCCCTATCGTAAGCAATGGCTTGGTGCCAAACTCCTGGAGATTTTTAGAGCTGCCCCCCTGCACAGGGTGTTGAACACACCCAGCTTTATACCGCTGTCCGGGGGGCTCAGAAGGGGCGCCCGGGGGCACCACGAGGGCAGCTGGAGGGCAGGAGCGTTTCTGAATCCTCCTTAGCTTTGTAATATTTTCCCAGCTGCTTTGGCAAGCTTTGTCATTGTTACACTTAGTTGTACCTGGGCGTCCGTCCTAGGGCGCTTCGGCTTCTGTGTTGCTTGCGGTTTCCTTTGTACCTTCTCACGGTTCTGTACCGCTCCGTTTCTCACCAACGGGTACGGTGCACTTTTAAGAGAAACATTGCAACTGTAAACGACTCGGGTTGATTAAGGAAGAAAACCAAGAATCTTAGGCTTGTTGATCATGTTACTCTCTGAAAGGCGGTTTATCCTGAAAATCAGATGGATATATTAATGTATTGTATTAAATTAGAAAGTTGTGATTTAAAAAGTAAAACGAGGCAGTAAAGACACCGGCCTAGAATTTAAACTGTAGCTTTTGTGACAAATAATTCATCGACTTTCACTGTTTCTATTTTATCATATTATGTTGAGGACACATATCAGAAAGTGAACAGTTTGAAAATAGTGTATTAGATACGCTTTTTGTGACTACTTTAAAGATTTGCACATTTCTTATGTTGTACTTTATACTTTGTTTACAATAAACCAAATTTTCTTTAATATAGACCTTTCTTTTTTTTTTTTAATTCATAGCAGAACTTACCCCTTTGCAGGGAGAAAAACCCTCAAAACAAAATCCAGAGTCCACCATCATGTGTCCTGTCTCTTAACTTCTGATGTTTTTTAAAGCTCTATAAAGCCCACGGGAGCAGAATTTCACCTCTGTGCTTGCCACTCTGAGCCTCTGGTTTGTTGTGGTGGGGTTTTTTTCTCCTCCCTGCTCTTCATCCCCCCCCCTGTTCTCCAAGCACCCACAAATAAATACGATTATGTTGTGCCTTTGTAACGCTGGCTGGAAAATGTTTCCTCTCGGCTGGTGATGGAACCGCGCTGTCTTCCGCAGGACGGAGCTGGGCCAGGCCATCAGCAGGATTGCCCATGGCTGTGGGAGACACAGGGCTGGCACAGAGACAGGCGCTCGCTGTCACTTCTCCAGGGCAGGGGTTTGCCTGCCCCGGTAGAGCTGTCTCCGGTAGGAGACTCCTGCGGGAAGGAGGGCAGGGAGCCGGGGTTTCACCTCCTCCAAGCGGCGGGTGGGCAGCGTGGTTTCTTTGCCTTCCGCCGCCTCCAGCTCGCCGGGAACGGCCACTCCATGCTGCTGCTGGGGGCTTTTCTGCCTCCTCCTCCTCCGCCCCCGCTGTCCGCAGGGATCCCCAGATTTCCCAACCGCCCGGCTGTTGACTCACTGCCCTGCCCTGCGGGGTGTCTGGGACAGGGACACTCCTTACCTTATCCTGTTTGACGCAGGGCGCTGCGTAAGGAAAATGTGAGTCATCGCCCTCTCTTCTTGCTCCCGGAGGGAATGCTCCATCAGCCCAATGCAAAAGAGGCGCTTCCCCAGCAGCCTGAGCCCCCTTCTGCCATCTTGCTTCCAGGTATTTCACATTTCATGGGCATAAGATAAAATACTGCACGGAGCCGGGGTCTGAAGCCCTGCCGTGCCTGCAGCTAGCCATGGGGCTAGGAAGCCGGCTCCCCTGGCCAGCCCTGCCGGCACACGGAACCTTGAATCCGTGTAAGGAAGGCTAAGAGAGCGCCGCCCCTGGGGCCACCTGGCCAGGCCGTGGCTCTCCCCGGCAGCGCGTGTGGTGGGATTTGGACCCCCTCTGGCTCAGCAGGGAGCTGAACTTCAACCTGACTTCCCGGGGGAGAGAGCGCTCTCATCCTGCCATGCAGCAGAAGGGGAAGAAAGGGAGTTTCTCCACGGCCACCTCCGCTGCCTGTGTTTTCCACAGAAAACCAGCTGCTGGTGGTTTTTGTGTGGGATCCAGCTGTGGAGGTGTGTGCGGATGTGCCCCGAGAGCACCTGCTGGCAGCACCGCTGGGGAGGCAGCAGAGGGAATGGACAATGGGTGTAAACTTGGACATAGGAAGTTCCCTCTCAACATGAGGAGGAACTTTTTGACTTTGAGGGTGGCAGAGCACTGGCACAGGCTGCCCAGAGAGGTGGTGGAGTCTCCGACTCTGGAGACATTCCAAACCTGCCTGGACGCCATCCTGTGCAACCTGCTGTAGGTGGACCTGCTCTGGCAGGGGCGTTGGACCAGATGATCTCCAGAGGTCCCTCCCAACCTCGGCGGTTCTGTGATTCTGTGAAAGGCCATTTCTGGCATCGCTGTGAGCTGAATAAAATACATTTTCTCACTCTAAATGCGGAATCGAACCGTGAGGAGCACGCTTCTGACTGGGTCCAGCCAAAGGCAGAGCTGCAATTATGAATTTACCTCACATGCCATTTTTTAAAGCTTAACCATGGAAGCCGACTGGAAATTAAACCAGCCATCTGGGGGTCCGGATATCCCACCTGGTTATCCTACCTAAACCAGGACGGAGCAGCAATAGGGGATGGTGCCGGGACACCCAGCACGTGCCCCGAGCGTGCCTTTGCCGGTGCTTGGGGCATTTCAGTCTCTTCAGGGAGGATGGGGAGAAGGCTGGAAAAAGAAAGCATTTTCCCTAGCGGTTCGGAGAAGAATAATTTCCATTACGGCAGGAGTATTTGTGGGAGGCTGGGATGCTCTGCCAGTGAACTAATACGCGTTTTAAAAGAAGGGTCCTGGGCTGGGCAGCTTGTCTGGAGCCACAGGCACGGCTGAGACGAGAACCAGGGCAGCCTGCCTGCCCCTCCTGCCTGCGCAGCTTGCCTTTCCCAGGTTTTATTTCCTCCCGAGCTTTACCATCCGGCGGTGCTATTTCAAGACGCCCTTAACCAACCGGTCCTGTGATCCTGGCGGAGGGTCCATACAGCCTTGGTGCCGGGGTGGGCGCCCCAAAGCCGACGTGGCATATGCCTGAGGGGTGAGAGGAAGGGCTTCACCATCGGCTGGCCGGAGACTCGCACACCACTTGCGGAGGCGTCAGGTATTCCCCTGGCAGCTCCCCGCTTTTACTGTAAATAGATGATTCATTTGTCTGCTTTGGCAACAAACTTGGATCGCCAAGGAAACACTCGCAAGCTGTCAGAAAAGTTAGAGCACAAAAATCAGGTCGCGAGAAATGGTGAATGAATGAATATGTGCAGCACGGGCTCAAGCTCCCTGTTCTGTACCACAGATTTTCTGCAGAAATCTTTGCTTCTCCTGGAGCGTGTGGTCAGGTGAGGTAACGCTCAGCTGGAACAAATGTTTTTGGAGTAGGTTCTACAATGTAATGGAGCGGGTCACACGGAGCTTCCACGTCTTTTCTAGGGATATGGGAATCGGGAGCGCCTGTTGTTATCACCAAAAGAAAATGTTGTACTTCAGCAGTAAGAAAATAAGAGCACAACACATCTTTAGCCATCTTGTATATTCAGGAGAAGACAGGAGCTAAGCTAGCTGTGTTGTGGTATAAATCAGGTAATAATCATATAAAATGCATTAAACAATTCAGGAGCTTTCTCAGGTTACCGCAGTTTTGATGAAGCCATACACTTGCTTGTGTATTCTGCTCTGAAAGTCAAAGTCATTGTCTCGTGAAAAAAATTCTGCTGTTACCGCTACTTCCAACGACTCGGAAGGTTTCGGTAGATGCCCAGGTACTCGCGTGGCAACAACTTCCCAAATAAATGGGTGCAGCAGCCGCGGGGACTGCCCATGCGCTAACAGCACACCCTGCCTCGGCTAAATATGCCCCAGGGCCTCGGCAAAACTGAAATGGCTTTCAATATTTGAGGTATATGCCATCGCCCTGCCCAGCTCATCTCCTGACTGCTTCCAGCACACGCAGGAGGAACTGACATTTGTCAAGCCTACTTTTTTTTTTTTTTCTCCTTTTTAAACCTTCACAGACTTCTCATTTCATTAATGCAATCTGGGCTGAATTCCATAGAGTTGTTGTCATTTAACTGTGAGGGCCGGGATCTCTGGAGCGATAGCTAGGGGACTGGCACGGGGTGCTTACTGCGAATGGCAACCTCAGGCAGATTAGACACTTCTGCTTGGGAAATGGAGCTCTTCATGTCTAATTGCCTTGCAGGCAGCCAGAAAGTACAACCCCCGCCTCCCCAAAATGAAAAGAGAAAGGGAGTACGGCATGTAACCTGGGCGGAATTACAGAAAATTATACAGAGAGTATGTTAATGGCCTAAAATGCAGGGTGGTGAAAATGTTAATGAAACCCTCATCAAGCAAACAATAAAGCAACTCCCGTGGCCACCCGTCAGCCGCCACGTAACGCCGTCATCAGTCAGTGCAGTCACTAAGTAAAAAGACAGTTGGAAGCTGCATCGTTGCAAGAAAACGGAGCAGCCATCTTCAAACAAGCTACGCAATCAGCTTAATGAAGACATAATTCGTGATCAGCTGCAATCGGTGTTCATCGGGCAACCCCGACTAAGGCGGGGGGAGTCCGAAGGCAGAGGCGAGGGCTGGGGTAGCCAGAGGGATTCCCTGGTTGCAGCGGCAGGCAGAGCGGTGGCCTGCGGAGCGCGGCAGGGATGGCCCCGAGAGCTCCTCCCGCCCAGCACTGGCGCATGGAGCCGCTGCTGGGGTCCGATCCAGGTTTGGGGAGCAGCTGACTTTAACACTCTTGGCTGAGCATAAGCGGTTTTATTTCCTTTTCTTCTCCCCACCCACACTGCCTGCCTTCACGGCTCCCCAGAGGTGCCGGGCTCCCTGCCCTCTGGGAGACGGGCTCCCCCGCGCCCCCAGGCTGCAGGGTGGGTTACCAGGAACTCCCACCGCTGGGAGTTAGCCCACATGCTTCCCACCGGCACCCCAGCCCTTCCACCTAGCAGGTGACGGTCACCCTGTCACCCAGTGCCCCCACATCGCCCCCGCACCCTGCTGCTCCTGGCTCTGCTCCGGCTTCGGCAGCCCAGAGCAAAGCTTGGGAAATGGGAAACCAGAAGTAGCCCCGCTGTGTGGGAGCCTTTGCCAGGGGCACTGGAGCAGCTTGAACCCCATGTTGGAGCCGTGCCGCTGACCCTGATCCGTGGGCTCACCCTCCCCACCGGCATTGGTGCTCACTGAGCCTCCAGCCCTGCTGAGCTGCGGTCCAAAACTTGGGTCTCTTCTTCTCACAAAGGCTGGGAGATGTTAGTATCTCTGGGACCTCACCTCCTCGCTCGGCCATGGCCAAGGTAACTTCTGAGCTTCCCACGCTGCCAGTGAAGCTGGTGGCTGCTCAGGAGGCTGGTGTGGTCACCTCCATCTCCTTCCACTAGGAAGCCCCACAAGCAAGAGTCTCGTGCAATTTTCTGAAGTAAAGGGGAAACTGTGGCAGCCCTGTGAAATTCTCAATGCAGTACAGGGGCCAAAAATAACCATCACTGAACTAAGAAGGAGAAAGCCTTACTGTCTGGAGGTATCCAGAGGGAAACAGAGCGGGTGGAAAGGACGAGTACTTACAGATTAGCTGGCCTAGATAGCATCACTTGTGTCTCACACCCATTTGTCTTAACAATAACCCTCCCAGCCATGGGACTGGAATTATTTCAGATCTTTCCATAGGAAAACATCCTAAGTGCTTAGTTGCTAGTCTGCAGCTGGGGGGATCTTCTCATTATTTTGTTTTCCATTTATGCAAGAGACTTTTCAATTCCATATTTAAATGAAGTAAGAACTATGATGAGTTGATGATGAGTCACCAGACCAGGAAAAAGGCTGCAGGAAGGCTGGACTATTTATAAAATGTAAAAGAAAGAAAGGAAATATATTCTAGATGCAGATAGATCTGGAAAGAGACTCCAACTTCTTTTGTGGGATTGCGTATTCCCAGGCACCAGACAGCAAACCTCCCAGGAAGGAGGCGGGAAGCGCTGGCGGGGTGGGTATGCTTTTTTGGAAAGGATTCCTTGGCATTGCACGGAGCAGCACACGCGGCAGAGCCTGCTGGCCACTCGCCCCTGCTGTGAGAGAGCTTTGCCACTCTCCTCTGAGGGGCACGGACGTGCAGCCAGGTTTCCCCGCGTTTGTCACCTCCGTGTGCCGGGAGGGGAGGCAGGGCAGTCCCAGCTCCCCGCCGCCACGGCACAAGTGTTGGCTGCGTGCGCAGAGGCAGCTGGTGGCGAGGAAGGTCCGGTACCGCCGTGTGAGTCACCGCTGCTGCCGGCAGCGCAGACGTGGGGCTCTGCCGGGTGGGCGGTGGCAGAGGCGGATGGAGGGGCTTCTTCTCCCTCCCTCCCTGCCGGCTCCTCGGCTGGGAGTTGCCAGGCAGTGAGCAGGAAATCCCTCCACGGTTCAGCCCCACCAGCTCTCGGCTCATCCGGCTCACACCACCCTATCGCGGGGTGGGATGCGGAGGTGCCACTGGGAAACACACACACAAAAGGCTATTTGGCATGGCTGGCAAGGGCATTACTGAGGGCGCAAACTGGCCAAGGTGGTCACACAGTCTGGAGATACCACTGCCTGACACTGGGCTTGAGCAGCAGAAAGCAACAGAAGCTTCACCTCCGCCAAACGCTGCCAGAGCTGCCTCCAAGAGCACGAGCAAGCAACATGTCGCGGCCTCCTCACACAGCAGACAGTCACACGTCTCCTTGGGTTTTGACAACTCTGGATAATTGTAGCTGCTCTGGGATGCAGTTGGTGGGGGCAGAGGGAAGGACCCATTGCCAGGAAGGCAAAGGGCACCTGAGATCTTGAAAGTCCCACCTGGGAAACATACGCATGACCAGCGTGTGTCGGATGGAGTCAGACTGCAGCAGTACCTGATGCTTTCGGAGCAGAGGGGTCTGCAGCCCGCGTCGTTCGGGTGGCCAGCACAGCTTTGTCCTCACATCCCTACCCTGCGCTCACACCGTCCCTGCCTCTGACACTGCGTCAGATTCCAAAAGCCTGTCATGAAACCGTGTCATGGTGTGGTTAAACAGGTGCCTAAACAGGACACATGGACTGGAAGGTCACGAGCTTTCTTTATCGCTTTAGACATGGGTTATGTGATGGTGGCTTGATTCAGAGCTTACACTTCTCATCCAAGACATCGTTTGATGCTGATGTTCAGTGCATATCCCAGTTTGCGGAATACCTGCACACCTAACGAGATTTAACACACTTAGGAGTTGATTTAGGTTCTGGTTTCATAAATCACTGGATTGGTGGAAGAAGGAGGTTGGGTCTTTGGTGTTTAAGTGGTAATTTTTTTTGACTAAGATGAAAAATGGTCAGTGCTATTTGTACACCAATTCAGGCTTTGAATGGACAGCAGTTCAACGAGCAAATAGGGTGAGCTGCGTGACAGCTCCTCAACTAATGCATCTTTAAAAAAATCACCAAAATCAACATGTTTCTGGGGGGAAATCAAAGTGATACCTCACTCGAGGAAAGTTAGTTTTGTTTGCTAAATTTTAGAGAGTTGGCTGTCTTTGTTAGACAGCCTTTAAGGAAAAAAAGAGGGTGCACCCGATCTATATGTGCTTAAAGAATTGTTGGTGTTAGTAGGTAACAAGAAAAGCATTCCTGCGAGGCTATTGCGGTGGCATTTACCACCACCATCAATGGAAACTTTGCAATGAAGTATTAATGGATTTAGTTTTGCAACATGGGTGCTGGGGAGGAGAATTTGTCAGCAGCGGAACGTGATGCTGGCTTGGCTTCATCAAGTTGTATCTAAGAAATACACACCCTGCCTCCCGAAAGCTTTAAGCCTGTGCTCAAAGCCATTCCAACACTAAAGCAAACTTTTAATTGTCCTCAAAGGTGGTGTTTTCTGGAGTCACTTAAATAAAAATAAGGAATCGGTCTGCTTTATTTCTGTTGCATTGCTAATGTCCTTGGTTGGCTCATATAGGCTATAAAATAAACTATTTCTTTTGCCTGAGCAGAGCCGTTGCGGTATGCAGTCTGCTGTGCCTGGGAGCTCTTGGGAAGGCACGGCCTCATCCCACAGAGGCTTTGCAGGGCTTGCCAGGTCTGGCATCTTCAAACTCGGTTTCAGAAGTTAGAATATCTGCAGCTTCACGCTGGTGCCAGGCAGAACAGCCTCTGGTGGTTACATCTGCAATTTGGAGACAAAGCTTGGTGTCGGTACCTGACGGGAATGATTTAGGGGTTCTTTCTCCTGGACTCCCACGTGCCTGCCTGGAGCCGTGAGCCTTAGATATTTTGTTACTCTGTGAAAGCTTCAGTTCTTGTCTTGCCGACAACTGCGCAAGACTTGCTTGGCAGAGCATTGCATTTTTGGAGGAGTGTCGGTAGGACCGAGCATCATTTGGGTTCAAGGGTGCGGGGCAATTTTCACTTCCCCTTCTTCTTCCTCTCTCTTCTGGCAGCCGCGCTTTGTCCTCCCCACACCTCGGATGCGGGGCTTGGGGAGAAGGAAAAGAGCAGGCAGGGAGACAGGAGGGAGGGGGCCACCCCCTCAACCACCTGCGCCAGGAACCACGGCCAAGGCACAGCCTTACCACTAATTAGTGTAATTAATACCCGTGCAACAGGAACTCTTTACAACCCCGCGCGCTGATTGCAGTGCAATTTCAGTGCTGGGTTTGAAGCCCCAGGACTCTCTCTTAATGTCACCAGAGTCAAATAAAATGTTGCTATAAATCAACCCTTTTGCTTTTTGGCCTGTTTTTCCCTGGAACTCTTAATTTACACCCTGATACTCTCCATTTTCCTCACCGCTGCCTATTTCTTTCTCTCTTTAATGTTCACCACCAAATTTAATTCCCCATCCTCTCCACAGTCACTTTGCCACCGTTTTAATTTGTCCCCAGCTTCGTGGGCGCGCTGCACGAGAGGAAGCGGGATGCTTTGACATGCTGGGCTGGATTCTAAAGTTTTGAGAAACACCAGTATTTCCCATGGCAACAACCCCCATACGGTACAGCACCCAGCACAGACCTTGCCCTGGCAGAAACAAATGCTGCAGCGGCGACTGCTTTCTAAGCAGATGTTTAATTGCACATGAGATGTGAAATGGAGCCCTGGGCCCGGGGTAGAGTGGGGGGATCCCCAGGAGTGTGCTGGATATGACAGAATTAACCACTGAAGTTTACTGGATGTGATCTGAAACTCTGCAAACAAGAGGACTTTGCAGCTTTTGCTACAGCAGTAGTTGGTGAAAAAAACTCCTCCAGAAAGTACCCCCTCTGTTCTGGCACCCTTCTGGGTCCCACCAGGCAGTGGGCACCCCTGCCTCCAAAACACGTGCCAGCGGGTTTCAGGTCTGGGCATTTGCTGCCTGAGACGTGGATGCATTAAAGAGAGGGATGGATTTTCAGGGCAGCCCAGGACGTGCCACCACGGGAGCTGGCTGGGCTCGCTCAGCTGCAGCCCGGCTCTCCAGCCTTGGTTTGCCTCCTGGCTGGCCAGGGTTGGAAATTCAACCACACCATGCCATTCTCATTACATCAGATTGCTCCAGAGATCTTAGAAAATCCTCCTGATCCTGAGGCCACAGGAAGAAAATTAAATCAATTTTATTCTTCCCCTTCATCAGTTCCTTCAGACAAAAGGGGATGTCCCGTTAAGCTCCTGTACTACTGGCACACCAGGGCCAGCACTGACCAGCCAGCTTGTATTTCAGTGTTTCAGAGAAAAACATACAGTAGTCTGCTCTGCCCCCTCCCTGCCCTTCCCCCCCCCCCCTTTTTTTAAGAATGTCCAGAAAAGTTTATTCCTGATATTTTACCCTGCACACACACCCACACAGCTGCTTGCAGAGAGGTTCCTAAAAAGGACAGCTTTTCTACACAACGGCGTAGGACACACCAAGTGTCTCTTAAGGCCTGGCAAACCTGCTTTTCTAGGTGTAGCTTCAGGCCATTTGCTATTTTTAATGCAGGGTTAAAAGAGCCATGCTTGTGTTAGCCACTGCTGTGAACAGGGATGGGAGCCTGAACTCTCTGTCCTGGGAGACGCGGATGAGTTCACGGCTGCAGCTGTGGCTCCTCGCCAGCAGCAGCAGCAGCAACGCGGGGTGACGGATCTTAGGTCCCCTTGCCGCCTTGTGGGCTTTGTCCCCAGCGTAGCCCCCGTGCTTTGGGTCACGCAGCCTGCCGCGGGGACAGCCTGGGGTTGTGCCGCCGGGAATGCCGATCCGGCCACTGCGGTGAGGCAAATGGAGCTAGACGAGGAGGAGGTCCACAGGGAGCTGCTGGGGATGGGGAGGCTGGCGGGTGCCAGGGGTCTAATCGTGGTGCAGGAGGCTTGCTTACCCCAAACGGGCGGGCTGGGGGACGGCAAGAGTGTGCGGAAGGTGGGGGAGGGCAGGGATTGTAATGGGTCCCCGAGGAGTGCAGGGTATGGAGTAGGAGGGGATGTCTCCAGGCATGCTGGCATTTTGGAGTGCTGGCTCACAGGGTTTGAAAATGTGGTTCCCTAGGACTATGCAAAGCATAAAAACTGTTGAAAGGATGAATTTAGCTGTAACTCTGCTTTCTTCTCTACTTATAGGATTTTTTAAGGAGCTTCCTCCAGAAAATAAACCCAAATAATGTTTTCCTTTCACTGTTTTCTTCCTCTGCTCTACTTCAGTGTGTTGGCATTCCCCACACATTCCTCTAGTTGACTCAGACCCCTGGGAGAGGGAGCCCGAGAGGGACGGGATGGGGCGAGCGCTGCGCGGTCTCCAGCTTGGCAGAGGGATGTCCCCGCTGCCCTGCCACCCACGTTCAGCCGGCGCCGCCATGTAGGGCTGCAGTTCCGTGCCATCCCCGCTCCCCTCCACCACGCACTCTGGAAAGGAGTGTGAGGAAGAATCACGGTTAGGAGATTTTTTTTTTCTTGCAGCTGCTCTTCCTTTTTCCCCTTTCAGAGTTATGAAATCAAGGGCAGGAGCTCTTCCAGCAGGGATCTAAGACCTTTTGGCTGGAATATCTGCATGTCCTCGGCACAGAGAGTGATGGGGAAGAAGGGCTGAAGCTGCCTGTCAAGAAGGAAGCAGTAAACAGAAAAGGCAGGAGAAGCAGCTTCTCTTCTGCTGTCACTGAGCTGGGGAAGCTGCTGCCTGTGGCTTCTCTAACATCACCTGCAACCTCCTGCCCCACGGCTTTGAGGCAGATCCTGCAGAACCCACATCTGGGAGTTGCATCTTGGCAATGTCTTTGATTTCCTTCTTTTTCTTCTTTTTTTTCCCCCTCTAAGTAATCCAAATTTATTTCCCCCCCCCCCCCCCCGCCCCCAGTAAAATTAAGCAAAAAGGGGCTGAGAAGGGCTTTTGTAACACACAGCATCTGTGCGAAGCAGGTAAGAGGCTGTGCTGCCAAGGCGTCGCTCCCCATCCTTGCTGCAGCTGCCTCTGCCTGCGTGTTGGTCCTCACGAGCCGCTGTGGCAAGACAAAACAGCGTTTGTCATTTCTTGCTGAGAAAGGGCCACCCTGCAGCGCGCAGACCTCCTCCCGCCCCTCTGAGCGGGATGCCGGGGTGCAAGGCAGCCGCCCTCCTCCCCTTCTCTTTGCCACGCGACAGCCTGATTTGCAATTCAGAAGAAAATGGGAGGAAAAAAAAAAATGCTTGTATTAATTTTTATTTGGGCATTAGAAAGGCAAATTGCAATTCTCAGCAGATTGGACTGATCTGGTCAAATTCTGAGTGGTTCCTGTGCTGATGGCAGTACTTGAGGTAACTCAGTTGCAAGCCAAAAAAATACTGCTTTTCTGAGAAACCTGGGAGATTTACTTTTCAGTCCCTGTAGCTGCTCTGAGGAATTCTTCTTTTTTTTTTAAAAAAAAAAAACAAACACAAAACCAAAACAAACCCCAAACCCTCCACTCTTCTGAACATCAATATACTGATTTGAAAACAAAGCCATAAACTATGAACTCACCCATCCTTAGACCTTGGTGTCTGGGACACGGCCACGGTATTTTGGAAAGAAGGTCACTCTGTTTCATGAAGCGGGTTTTTCATTAGCCAAAGCTGACAAAAAGCCTCCGGCCTGATTCTTATCATTCTTCTGGAGTTTCCAAGGGCATTTAGGGGATCATAAATACAACAAGACCCTGTAGGAAAGTTTGTTACAAAGGAAGTTTTTAAGCTATGGTTGACCTCCACAGGCATGAAGAGCACTGATAATTATATGGATGCCTGAGTTCACGGAGGCAATTCTCTAGTAAAGTCTGGGCCAGTAGAAGATGAAAAGGCAGATCTTCACACAACCCAGCGACATCGATTTCCCTGCCATTGCTCTGCTGGAACAAATTTAAGCCAGCACGTAAGCAGCGGGAGGTTTCCGCAGCAAGCGGTGCAGCCCATGGGGGAAGTGGGTGCCTCCAGGGCAATCCAGAGCCCCACAGCGGGGGCTGCACCCCTTGCGGCATATAACCCAGGTCACCCCGCTCGGTCTTTGCAGTTCCTGATGCTGAGCCTGGGGATGGTTAGACACTGGGCCAGATTGCCCAAAGAAGTTGTGGATGCCCCATCCCTGCAAGTGTTCAAGGCCAGGCTCAACGGGGGTTTGAGCAATCTGGTCTAGTGGGAGATGTCCTTGCCCATGGCAGGGGGGTTGGAACTAGGTGATCTTTAATGTCCCTTCCAACCTAAACCATTCTGTCATGCTGTGATTCTATGATGTCTTCAACAGGAATTAGTGCGGGGACACGTTGGCGCCAGCGTCAGGCACTTAGGTTTTGAGAGGGCTGGGCTGGGTCCGTGTTGAGCAGTATTGGGGACAGCTGCAGCCTGCCTTGGGACACAGCCTGGATGTTCCTCTGCGCATGGCCGGGCCCCAGCCCACGGATTGCATTGCCCAGGTAAACACCAGAACCGCTGGAGTGGCAGCGAGGAAGGCATGCTTGCTCTTTCCCACTTGCATTGGTCACCACGTACCCGGAAAGGCCAGCTCTGGAAGGTGGGAGTGAGCCTGACTCGCCAGCCAGGACACCCTCCTGATGACAGCTCAGCATCTGGCTCAGACGCTCCTAAATGGCACGCACAGGAGGGATCCTCATCCTAAGGCTCTGGTCAGGAGCATTTTGTCTGTTCCCTGCTACAGGGCTTTACTTGCTCAGCTCTGTCCTTCCTGCTGTGGACAGTCGCTGTAGGCTTGCCTGCTGCCAGCTCTTGCCTGGTGGGCTTCCCTGAGAAATGTGGACTGCAAGGCTGGTTCTTTTGGGGCAGAAGGTGGCCTAGGACCAAATATGCAACCTCCTCTCTGTGTGCTAACTGAGGCATTGCTGCAGAAAAAGCCCTGCCAGCACCTACAGCCAAGCTTTGGAGAGAAAATAACTTTATCTGGCTGTGGTCAGCGCTTGGCAGAGCCTGGCTGAAGCAGCCTCTCCCAGAATTTCAGCCCTGTCCCAGCCATATTCAAATCCCAGGAGAGCAGAGCTGGGAGAGGGGCACCACAAACTGTGGCGCCTCTTCGCAAGCACCGGAGATCGTGGCCGTGCTCCTGGTGAACCCGCTGCTCCCGGAGGTATGGGTGGTGTGGATGCCCACGGTGGGCTGAACGAGCACTTCCCTCGTCGTGGCCAGCCGCGCTCGGACTGCTGCGAAACCCGGCTCTCTTCAACACGGAAATTGGAGCCAGGTTGAGCAGTGATGCAGGCAAAGGACAATTATTTTTTTCCTTTTAGGCACGGAGACTAAGCAGAAAATCACCTTGTGCTGCAGATGTTTTCGTATGGTCCTTCTCTGCAAATACACCTGTATCCAACATCTGCAGCTTCTCTGTGCCAAGAGTAGTCCACAAACAGCACCTGCTGCCCTTCGGTACCAGGAGTGAATGCCCTAAAATAAACAAGCAAAAAATAAGGGAAGAGAAAAAGAAGAAGCTTGACCAGAGGGAATGTCAGCTGATCGAGTAACAAATCCATTTGCTAACGTAACTTTTACAACCCCTGAGAACCTCAGCCAAAAATTAAGCAATTCCCCCTGCTTTGCTCTGGCGCCAAGTGACTTTCAAGCTGCACCATCTATATGAGCTCACATGAAGCCCTCTTACTACTGCTTTCTTGGTAGAAGAGTTTTAAAGCCCAACTATCTTGGTGTTTTATATTTGAATTATAGTGGCACTTACTGGTGTGGCTGGCAGAAAGCACGAGCCTATGCAGCTTGCTTTTGTTCTTTATTTGTCTTTATTTGGATGGTTTAAGATTATTTCTTTGCCCAGTCAGTGACCCCGGTGATGGTCACCTTTGTGTCACCTGAAACGTGCGTGTCCTAAAACCTATCGCAGAGCCTGCTGACGAGCTGAGTCGCTTCTCCTCTTGGGTCCTCTGTGTGTCACCCGCCACAACCTGGTGTCACTACCCCAGCGGGAGGTGACCTGAGTCACATCTTCTCCAGGCGGGAGCAACCAGCCCTATGTGGTCAACGCAGATGGATTTGTAATCACGTGCCTTTGGTCCTCAGCACTTAGCGGAGCTGAAATGTCTCACTGCAGCTGATGTGAGAGTCGATGGGGCCCACTGCATCCCACCGGAGACTTTTCTAGCCGGCTTTGGCTTTTTTATATGGTGCTGGGCACATCTTTGCAAGCCTTTATGTGCCCTTCATAAACATCATGTAGGAAGAAAAGAACAAGTAGAGTGTGTGCAAAAGCATATACCCGCGCTTCCCATAAAAATGCTAATGCTGCTTCAGGCCTCTTGAGGGTGTTCAGTGATGTGCAATAAATTACTTTTACATGGCTTTGTGAGCAGTTGTGAATTTAACACTCTTTTCAAGGAGCAAGAAATGTCTCTATAATCACAGCCAAGAAGATGGAATAAAAACCTTTCCAGACAGCAAGCATAAAAATATCTGGCCTTTACCTTTTGAGTCTTCCTGATACTGTTTGAAATCCAGTTAAACCTCTATACACAGGAGAAAACTAGCACAAATAATGACAGAGAGATTGATGCTAATGCTCGGCAAGGGAGAGAGCCTCTGTCTCTTCAAACACATTTAGTTACCCTTTCTTCCATAATAATCAAAGGAATGTTGTAAAAATGCTAGATTATTAGAGGTAAGCTCATCTCCCTACTTGCTATTTGTGATACCCTGCTCCAGTGTAATGAACGTAAGTGATGAGCTGCTGTTTCTCCCAGATCTCATGGGTCTACCCGCACAAAGCGTTGGAAGCAAACTGCTCTTCATTGGTGAAATGGAAGTGGAAGAGGTCGATGTCAAAAAACAAACAAACAAACAAACAAACAAAAACAAAACCAGAAAGCTTTAATAGGTCAGAAAGAATGAGCTGAGGTCTAGAAAGCCACTTGCATTTAAGTGGAAAGCCTGGGTCCCCTTGTCTTCCAAGCCAGCCCCCACGACGGGCTGGATGAAGTCGTCTGGAGACACTCCTGCACAGATCCCGAGCCTCAGATTTACATCTCTCCAAAACACAGGTGCTCCAGGACTGACCTAATACCACTGGAAGAAAAGAGCTCAAGGACTGCAACTCGAGTTCTAGAGAAACCAGAGGCTTTTGCACAGGGCTATGAAAAGTGTTGAGGTGATTTGGGAATTAAGAACTGATTAAGCTTTCTTGTGTGGAGATATCTGTTGTGCAAGAAGGCAAGAGTTTAACTAGTAATTTTCTTTATTTCTGGTTTGAAAGACAAAAATTCCCTTACAGAAAACGAACTGTGCTGGGATTCGAGGTACTGCTGTCATTGGCCAGGGACGGATGGGAGCTGCTTCCTACGCCCTGTGGCAGGGCTGCCCCAGGGTGGATGTATGCTCAGGAGAAGCTAATGAGCCTTTCAGACTAGCAGGGACCAGCAGATCATCTGGTTCAATACACGGTATTTCAGGCCATCACCTCTCAGCTGGTTACCCTTGAGCTGAGATAAATCTTGTGCTCGACTCCAGTATTTGGTGAGAGATGTCCACTACCGCCATGACATATCAGCAGCAGGGGGAAATCCCACCAAAGCTGTCAGTGGCATGTTCCAGTCATTGCCTGCCTTCACATTGCTCCGTGGTCTGGCTCCGGTCCACTGCCTTTTCTACCAGGGACTGAAGAGACCCTGGGACCTGTTTTCACCCTTGGATATGGTTGGCTGGCCAAAAACATGGGATCTTGCCATGCTCTAGTGAGGAGAGATTGCTGGAGGAGTGCAATATTTTTGGTGCAGCCTGGATTTGTCTACAGATATATCCCAAAGCCTGTGCCTTTCCCTGTTTTGGGGCCAGGCTATTTGCGCAGTCCGTACTGGGATCTCCCTGCACAGGATTTCCCTGTTTGTGCAGCTCCAAAGTCAGCTCTCCTGCTAACATGCAATTCAGTGTTCTTGCTTGAAATTTGTCCCTCGCTCGGATTCCTTCTGAAGTTCTTTGGAACCTCTACTTTTTGCTCCTTTAATATTTCATTCATGAATTTTCTTCCTCAGATGAAATATAGATTTAAGCACTCTCTGTGCCACGCCATGCTGGGTCTCAGACATATAAGCCTTCTGCTAAAACAATTAGGTGCTGAGCATGGTCCTTGGGCAGTCTGGGGATGTAGCATCTCCCAGCATGAGGACTCCAGTGCCCTCACGGACGTGCTTGGCTTTCCTATGGGAATTCTCATCTGAAACTGTGGGGGTTTTTTTCTGCCATGGTTCCTCAACCTTACCCTTGTTCTGTCATTAAAACATCCCCAAAGAGGTGGTCAGAACAACAGAAAGGTCCCGGCGCTGCCCTGTGCTTGCGCTTAGCCCGGGTGCCACCATTCCTCCTCCCGGGTGACCCCTGCCTCCAGCTGCCGGGGAGGTGGCACGGTGCAGGCGCAGGGTGCTACCTGGCGCGGAGCAGGGGACACGGTAACCTGCCTGCAAACGAGGTGCAGCTTTTATTTCAGTGTCACCAGCGCCCTGGGGACAGGCTGTGACCAACAAAATCCTTTCCCATCAGCTGTTTCAGGGGAATTTCTGGCCGTGCTGCCTGGAGAGCCGCCTGCGGCTCTCGGGCACATCCACAGGCCATGCACCCCTCCGCTCCCCAGCCGCACAGTCCTCCGTGAGCTCCTTTCTATACCTCTCCTAAACCAGATTTTGCCTTGCGAGTAAATCATAGTGGAGTGAGCCTCTGGCTGAAGCCAAACTCTGCAGCATCGGCTTTCCCGCTCCCTGCCAGTGCACGGCCCCTGCGGGCGCAGGGCTGGGGGGAGCAGTCCTGGTGAGCCATGGGTATATGCTTTCTCCCACACTTCCCATACAACTCAAGGGTTTAGGAAAAATGAAATAAGTGCAACAAAACCTCTGGCTGTATCCCATACAAGGCTTGCATCAAGGACTGCATTGGCTTCTGGCTCAGTCCTCTCCTTTTGCTGTCAGGATGATGGAGCACCTCGTTAAGGATTTGCCTGTGGTTTGGAAAATCCCCCCCAGACATGGAGGAGCACGTTTGCCCTCGCTAACTCCTCCATGCAAGGGCTCTTGGCATGTGCGGTGGGATTGAGGTTGTTTATCCCACTTCCACAGCAGGCGGCTGGCACCCCAGGAGGGGAGGCTGAGGGGACTCCCGGTGTGGTACCAGACCCTGCGCCCACACAAAGCGGGTACCCGGGAGCAGGAAACTTGCTCTCCTCATCACTAACGTCCCTGGGCAAGCCAGCGCTGAAGGAGATTGGCAGCACTGAGGATGCAAAGCCTGGAAAGTGCTGGACGGGCATCCTTGCACTGTCCCTCCCTGGGAGCCAGGAGGACGAGTGCCAGCCTCCAGGAGCTCCCGCGAAGGCAGGGTTCAAGCTGCAGGCAGCAGGACCCCTGCCCCGGGGACACGGGCAGCCTGTACAAAGCGCTGTTAGGAGCCGGCGGGATGCCCAGCCCCAGCAGCCCCAGTCTGGCCAATGTTTACTGATGTATTTACTGCTTCTCCCTTTGTGTGTGCCGTAATCCTCTGCCATGTCGTGGCTTGCTTTGCCTCTCTTTTCTGGGGACAGTAAGCACACATAAATGCTTGACTAGGACTACAGTGCAGGCATTGCTCGTACTCCTTTAGTCGCTGCTCTGGGGAATAAACAGTCAGTGCTTCCTACAGTTTGTTTTGGTGCTTTAATCTAATGCAAAGCGTCATTCTTTGTGCAGACTTTGCATACCCCTTCTAGAAGAAACCCACCATGCTATCGTCAAGTCAGCTGCACCACATGCAAAATGTCATCGTGCTAACTGGGCACCTGGTCTAGACTGGAAGGCTTGGAGTTTATGTAGGCCAGTCCCTTGGGCTATTTTTAAATATTGAGGTCAGGATCCCATTACATTGGTGCATTAACATCCATAAATCTCTGTGCGTGACAGCCCCGGATTTCAAGCGAGGTGCCTGGCTCCCTAGGCACACCAGGCAGCCAAGGAGGGCTGGGGGGCATGGTCGGGGAAGGTGAGTTTTTGACACCTTCCCCAAGATGACAGTTTTGCGTGTGCTTTGCTGTTCACCGCAGCACCTGAGAGCACCGTGAAGGAGTTTCTGTCACGAGCTGTGACGGATCCGAGAGTGCCATGGCCAAAAGGCCTGGCCCGACCCCGCAGAAGCCGATGCTCACAGCCCTGCCGGCACAGGTGGCTCTGTGCGCCGGCCGCACGCGCTTGGCTCTGAGCGGGAGCACACACTCCTGGACCCATAAATATGTCCCCGTTTCTCCAAGGGGATTAACTTTGCAGGTGTCCACAGTAACGGTGCAGCTCTGCTGTGTGCAGTTACGTCCAGGGAATTTAGTGGGAACAGAAAGTGCTCAGGACCTTCTGTGAGTGGATCCCAAGTGCTGGCATTTTTATTTATTCCTCTCTTTTTAATGTCCTGCAGACTGACTGTATTTTGCAGTCAGCAAAGCCTCAGCAAGGCTGCATGACTGTTAGCAGCTACATTCTGCTTTTATTGCCTGCTACATAGCATGCTGTTTTCAATCATTCTCTTCTGCTGCCTCCCCACCAAAGGATCCCCTTTGATTTTAATGATTGATCTGCTCGTGCTCCTGGCTCCCGACTTGTTCTCAGACCTCGCATCTCTTACACCAGTCACCTCCACTGCATCCTGCAGGTTCTGCTTCTATTTAAGTGTTTCTGGCAGGTAACCAAAAGAGAGGGAGAAGCCAAGGCAGACGCAGAGCAGTGGGAGTCGCGGCTCAGTGTGGATGTCGCTGCTGAGCAGGAAGCAATGGATGCTGCAGCGCCTTGGGGATGCTCTGATGGTGACTGTGCCCGGGCTCCAGCATCTTCAGTGCGCCTGCTTGGTCCCAAACCCTCCTCTTCTCCACCCCTCTTCTGTTCCCCCACAGGAGCACGGAGTCTTCCCTCCCCACTCGCAAGCGCTGGGCTCTGGCGGGGGTCTGTTCCGGTGGCAGCCCGGAGCAGTGGGTCCCCAAGAGCTCGAGTGCTTTGCCCGCTGTGACGCTGCCCATCGCCAGGCTGTGAGCTCGCTGGCAAGTTCTCCCAGTCTCTCTGCCTTCCTGCTGATGTAAGTTTTGGCTCAAGTTCTCCTCGAAATTGCTTATCAGGCCACAGCCACTCTGGGTGGTGTTCCCAGTTCTGCGTCTGCAGGCACACAACCCTACGCCCCACAAACACGGGGCGCCTGGTGGCTGGTGACCCCCCAGATGACAACCCCAGGGCAGGGGGGGTATGGGGCAAGGGCCGTCACCACCCGGTTGTGTGCTCCGGCTGCTGCAGGTCCCTCTCGGCTCCATCGGATCCGGGACCCACCTGGGCTGTGGGTCCCAAACCTCCGCCGGAGGGGATTTTGTTTTCTCCTTTGATGTATTTTAAAGTGCCACATCCACTGCTGCGACTGTGCGGCAGAGCCCCGGCTGCTCTTTTTTGCAGCATTTTGCATTTTGCAGCCCTTTTGCAGCATTTTCTGCACACGAGGGCATAGATGCGCAAAGCTACGTCAAAACCAACCAAACAAAAAAGGCA
>VZSF01012080.1:808862-907733 GCA_013398295.1 Chionis minor | reverse complement strand
TTAATTTAATATATTAATAATTTTTTTTGCTTTCTTTTCTTTTGAACTGAAACACCAAAGACAACCCCTAGGGAAACAGAGAAAGTATAANAATTTTTTTTGCTTTCTTTTCTTTTGAACTGAAACACCAAAGACAACCCCTAGGGAAACAGAGAAAGTATAAGGTTAAAGAAGGAGGGGGGGGAGGGGGGGCAAATAAAGTGCTGTTAAAAATACCGAAGTTTTAGAAAACAGCAAAATGTTGAGAATCTTAGCTAAAATAACCTGTACAAAATCTAATTGCGTGTTAAAATAGTTATGCAAATCTGGGCCAGTTGTAATGTTCCTAACAGATTTTTAATGTGAGATTAGTTCAACAGCAATACTTTGTATTGTGATATTATTTGTGCTGTTTCTTCAATTATTTTTATAAATTTGGAGCTAAAAATGACTGTGAGTTCCAATTGTTTAATATTTATTATTTTTAATTAGGCCATAGAAATCATCAGTTTATTTCAATAATGCATTTCCCTTAGATTTTTCAATATGAAGATAATAATTTGATTTACAAGGTTCAGACCATATCCAATTATACAATTCAAACTTTAAACCATGAATTCTTCTCAAAGCCAGGAGAACTTTGATTTAGTCATTCCTGTTCTACATCACCCTTGATTATTTAGGCTACTAAATTACTACAGAAATCTCCAGAGAAGATGTTATGCAGGTTACAGCTTTTCCTTTCATCTTTGTAAGATGGCCTTTCTCTGAATGTTCATACATCTGTTAACTGTGGCATTCCTAAGAGGCAAAAGGGCAACATCTGATATATGTCAGATAACATTTCAGCTGAACAGAAGTAAATCTTACAGGATCATTCTGTCTTCTTCTCATTGCTTTCTTAGAAATTTAAGTGTCTTCTATATAAGAATACGTATTCACTATAATAAAGGGTAAATCCTCATCAGTTGCTTGTCATTAATTCAAGGTTTATTTTTTTTAATTGTCTAACTTGTGCATTTTTTAAGTTGTGCTGAACATCCCAGAACATCCCATCTTATACTTAATTTATCTTGCATTGTAAGTGGACCTAGAAAGTCAGAAAAACTTCCTGCATTTGACTTGCATTTTAGGCCATGTAAGAGACATTTTACCCTACAGAAGACACGTATATGCATTGGGGTTCATGTGACGAAAATGTTCAAATCAGGCTGGACCATACAGCAAGCTCTTCTCCTAAGGACTCTACTTTCTCAGAGTGGATCTTTCACCTAAAGATTTGTTTCCCCTCGGGACCATGTCAGAAAGGCTGAAAAACACTATGTAAAAAGGCTTTTAATTGTTTTACAAGTCTAACAGATTAATTTAAAAAAAAAATAACGAAAATTGTTCAGTCATTTCAGAGAACCATACTAAGTGAAATGAGAAGAAATTAAATTGTTTTGCCTGAGTTAGTAATTTTTTTGAAAACTTTTTTCAGGAAAGTATGTGGATATCTGTTTAATATCACAATCTCAGTAAACATAAGAAAGGACTCCTGAAGCCAGAAACTTAAATTTTCCTCTCAAATTTGGGCTTACTTCAACTCAGAGCCTGGGAATTTTGAGGTTTATTTATGTCATTGCAAACTGGTACTATAGTTTATAGTGGTTCCAAGATGCTGATCTGAGGGTAAGCATCCATCTTTTCTGTATTGTTAAAGACAACTTTGGAGTCTAAAGCAAAACAAATACAGTATTAGACAGGAAAAATGCAGAGAAATAAAAGGTAGGTTTGGATGTGGGTGTGGTCTTGAAGGGCAAGGAAGGGCAGAAAAAGACTTTAATAAGCAGTATCTGTAAAACATGCTTTCTCTAGCTCAGGAAATCCCTGAAGAGCTGACTGCAGTAATACAGAAAATAAGAAGGATCACTTTAATAAGCCCTTCTGATGTATTCTTTCTAAATATCCAGTACTGGTTATTCTTCAACAATTGCAGGACCATGATAAAGATTGTCTGGGTAGGACTTTGATAGGGTTTTCCTGATCTGGCCCACAGCTATTCATGGGACATGAACCCTGCACCTTTGCTATTGCCCCAACCCTGCTTGGCTTGTTGGAGCATGGTGAAACTGCACTCCACCATGGAAGGAAAAGGTATGTTCCCACCACCTGTGGCCACCTTCTGCCCTCACCCAGCCCTTAGGACAAAACTGGATTGTGCTTGAAGACAGGGAAGAAGCATTTGTGTCCAGCAAAGCATAACTCTGGACAGAAAATTTCCTGCTCTGAATCCTGCACTTCTGATCAAATTCTGTGAAACCTACCAGCAAAGACTTGCTTTTGGTCCTGCTTCTGTCATATTCTCTGTAAAAGCTAACCACTTACTTCTGTTACCAGGTACCTTATTAAGACAAGTGGCAACATGCTGGATGAAGCAAAATGCTATAGCATTGCTAATAACCTATAAAGTACCAATGCAATATTACAAAATGAAAACTGTTTTCTCAGTGTGAGATTTTAGAAAAAGCCTAGGAAAACGCAAATTGTTAATACTGTAACATTAAGCACTCAGAAGTTAAGAAATGCAAGATTTCATCTCCTATGTAATCTTAATTCAGATGCTTAGTACATATGCTTCTAGATTCAATCTTAATTATATGTTTGCAGTAGTCTGTTCCCCTGTGTTTAATTCTGTGCACTGGCAGGATGATATTTAGTTAGCGAACAGCTGTTCAATATTTTGTTTCAGCCTTGTGCATTGTGTTGTTCTATACTGTATTTACTGCACTTTTCAATTCCTCTATGAACACAGAGTTATTTATTTACTTCCGGGGTTTTGTGTAGCACTCATCATTACACAGAATTTAAGTGCTTCACATTTATTAAGAATTTTCACAACATCCCTGTGAGAAGTGACAGTATTTATTACCTCATTGTTACAGATGGAGAAAGATAAATTAACATAAAAACGTCAACTTGTTCATGGATGCTTTTCTGAGACACTTTGCCCATGATCTCCTAAAGTACTCTTCCTTTTTACAGCACTTAACACATTCAAGGCATACTCCCACTGGCTTCAGATCGGAGTTTTAGGCATTTTTATGAAATTCTGACCTTTTATGACAGGATTACAGAAGTGGTGGGTAAGGGAAGAGCAACAGTCATCAACCTGGACTTATGCAAAGCGTTTGACACTCTCACACAAAATCCTGGTTTCTAAATTGGAGAGACATGGTTTTGATGGATGGACCACTTGGTGGTTAAGGAATTAACTGGAAGCTTGAACTGAGAGAGTTGTGTTCAATGGCTCGATGTCCAAGTGGAAACCAGTGCCAAGTGGAATTATGCAGGGTTTGGTACTGGGACTGGTGCTGCTCAACATCTTTGTTGGTGAGATGGGCAGTGGGATTGAGTGCACCCTCAGCAAATTTGCCAATGACACCGAGCTGTATGGAGAGGTCAACAAGCTGGAGGGAAGAGATGCCAACCAGAGGGACCTGGACAAGCTTGAGAGGTGGGCCCATGCCAACCTCATGAAGTTCAACAAGGCCAAGTGCAAGGTCCTGCACATGGGTCGAGGCAATCCCAAGCACACATACAGGCTAGCCAGAGAATGGATTGAGAGCGGCCCTTTGGAGAAAGACTTGGGGGGTGCTGGTGGATCAGATGTTCCATATGAGCCAGCAATGTACGCTTGCAGCCCAAAAAGCCAACTGCATCCTCGGCTGTATTAAAAGAAGCATGGCCAGCAGGCCAAGGTAGGTGATTCTGCCCCTCTACTCTGCTCTGGTGAGTCCCCACCTGGAATACTGTGTGCAGCTCTGGAGTCCTCAGCACAAGAAGGACACGGTCCTGTTGGAGTGGGTCCAGAGGAGGCCACAAAAATGATCAGAGGGATGGAGGACCACGTTTGTGAAAACAGGCTGAGAGAGTTGGGGTTGTTCAGCCTGGAGAAGAGAAGGCTCCAGAGAAACCTTATAGGAGGCTTCCAGTACTTAAAGGGGGCCTACAGAAAATGTAGAGACGGACTATTTATCGGGAGCGTAGTGATATGAAGAGGAGTAATGGTTTTAAACTGAGAGATGGTAGATTTAGATTAGGTATCAGGAAGACATTCTTTGCTATGAGGGTGGTGAGACCCTGGAACAAGTTGCCCAGAGAAGTTGTTGAGGTCCCATCCTGGAGATGTTCAAGGCCAGGTTGGATGGGGCTTTGAGCCACTTGGTCTCATGGGAGGTATCCCTGGCCATACCAGGGGGGTTGGAAGCAGATGATCTTAAAGGTCCCGTCCAACATTTAGAAATGAGGACTCTTTTCCTGTGATAAAAAACAATTTTAAGTAGATTGCTAAGCAATGGAAAGGAATCCCATGACAGTGTTAGGTAAACAATCCAGTTTGTCAGGGCAATATACCTTAACAAACTTGTCTTGCAGTAAGCTGCTTCTCACTTTTTACACAAGCTCACCTTCTGAAAATGGCCTTTCAGTACACAGATCCACATTTGTTTCCAGAGAATTTGACTGTACAGTGAGTAAAACAGTTTCCCTCATCATCTCATCGGGGGGTTGGAGGGCTGGATGAGGGTAAATTGTAGGAACAATTTTAATTCTTGACTTTCAGGATTTGAGTGTTCATTCAAGTGCTTAAAATCTTGCATTTTTATTATTTTATTTTAGTCTGTGTGTGTGAGACATATTAATTTTTTACATATTTCTATATCTAGAAAGGTGCAGATAGGTATTTTAAGTAGAAACAAAAAGGAACAGTTTCAAGCTGGAGAAACTGACTTGTTCTATTATAGATAAGTTCATGTAATCCAATCTATGAACGATGTGAAGGTTAAAAGGCAAATTCCATTCCTGAGAAATCACTCACAGGGGATATTCTACATGAATTCACTACATGATTTTCAAATTATGGATTTTTCCAGTGAGCACACCTGCCTGCATGGAGATGGAAGATTTGAAACAGGGTTGCAATCACCTGTGAAAGAAGCAAGGGGACCATCATCACTCGCAAAATGCTCAGGAAAACTTTAGTGATGAAGGGCAACCTTCTAGAGCTACTCTGGCTCTCTTCTATTTGGAGCAGATCTGCCAGTTCTGTCTACCCATCCAACACCCTGCTGATCCCTTCAGTAGATTAACTTCAACAGGAGTTGCCCCTAATTGCTTGCCATCCCTAGCTCCCAGGCCCCTCAGATAAGGAATCCATCCAAAGTATTCTCCCCGCCACCTCCTGTCTTGCTCTAGTCTTCAGACATGAAATAATATCTTGGGAAAGGTTATTCAAGCAATGTTCCACTCCTGTGAGGTATATGCTGATACCTTTTTCTTGCCTTGGGCAAAACTTACTCTCCACTGAGTTAACCTGGGAGAAGAAAGGAGTACAGCCAAAATCAAAAAGGTGTCAAGGGATAAGAAAAGAAAAAACAAACACAAATTTTGAAGGGAGGAGACAAAGGTGTAGAAGAGTAAAGCAAAACATGTCAAGGAGAGAATCTCTGACAGTTCTTTAAAAGTACTTTAACAGTATTTTATAGTTTCCTAAGGTGATTTAACACCACACAGAAGAGAAACAGAGAACAGAAAAGTGGTAATGTGAGGATTTCAAGTTCTTATCCAGGTGATAGGCCAAATTTATTCAGCCTGTGTAGAAATTCCCTACTTCTGCTTTTGCAGTTCTATCCATATGCTGATAAAGTAAGCACTTTGTGTCTCCAGCTGCTGTGAGCAATGAATGTTCTTCTCAAGGAACAGAGACATAAAGAAAGAGGCCATTCACACACCTCAGTGAAAACCATCTCCATTTTGTTGGTGACAGCTTGGAAGTTCATGTTTTTGTGATTGATGGCACATTCTTGATCCACTAGGAGGCAGCAAAGGAGACGACTTACAAGAATTAAAGGTAAGCATGCCAACGAGTTAATCACCATGCTAAAATATGGAAGATGTTACAGTAGATGGGAATAGTGAAGATGCTATTCATGTCTACTGGAGCATGTTTACCCTAAGTGCCACCCTTCATGCCAATGAAAAATTATTGGTACTTTCAATAAATTCTTAGTTCATGAATAATTTGCAATAAAGTAAGATCAACACATTTTGGGAGAGCCAAAAACTGCCCAAATAAAGAAGGTTAAATGGGATTAGCCAATAGAAAAACAGGTTTACAAGACTAACAAGCAGTAAACTGTAGAAAGGATTAAATGAGGGCATAATGACCAAAATTTAATAAAAAGTCAGTACTGTGTTTTATTCCTTCTCAAGCTAATATATAGATAGGAAGTTGCTACACATGTGGCAGTAGATGACTATACCATGAAGCTAATCGGGATTACTTCATTAGGAGCTGATATCTATATATATAATATATATAGATATATATATGTAACACGTAACCTCAGAGTATAATCTGAGTTATAGTTGTATACTCTTTAAGAGTGTGCAGTCCATTTAACGAAAAATAAAGTTGATATAGATCTAGTCTTGCAGTTTCAAGCAGAAAACTGCACTGAGAGATGAGCTTATCCACAGAAAGAAAAGTATTGGAGAATAAATGGAGCTATCAGCCTTGCTCCTATCATAGCTCTTGTGTTACCCAGCAAATTAGGTGGCAGCAACTTTCATGTACTACAGCCTGATGCAACACCAGGGCCGCAGCCTCTACAAGGACTGATAGTATTGTTTATTTCACCTCATCAAGCTGTAGCCCTGTCTTCACATTCAAGATATATATGACAGTTCTTATGATATGTTTTGGTTTGGGTTTGAGTTTGTTAATATATGCAGATCTCATTTAGTCATATATCTTACCCTCCCACTTTTGTGCCATTTTTATTACCCTTCTTCATTTCTGCAGTAACATTCTTGAGTTAGGGGTCTCTAAAATTGTCTGATATTAGTCATGTTTACACTTATGAGGAAGTGTAATTCATTTCATGTATTCAAACCTTTCATTAGATATATAGGAGTAGACGGTTTTGTTTCTCTAAACAATGTATTACCCAAGTAAATGTATATTTAGCCCACTATCATTTGTTACCTTAGATTTTCCTTCTGATACTTTCTAGACCACTTCCAACTCAATTTCTGTTTATGCCATACTTTTCAATCCCCAGCGAAGTACAATGTAAACTGAGTGGTGTCTATTGAATTGTGTGGTATACTCAATACCTTTGTCACTCACCGTAGTCTCTGAAAATATTAAAATATTTAATTGTCCAAGTAAGACAAATACTCCTAAAAAAAGTTGCAAGGTTAGATGTACATTTGTCACTTTCCTGAGAGAAAACAACAGCAGAAACAAAGTTTTGAGGGTATACAAACTATTTAAAAATATGCATGTTACTTTGTTATACAACATTAACAAATCCAGACATATAAACATGAATAGTTAGATATTTAGTGTTGTTAAATGGTGGTAGTATGGCCAGCACTTGAATTTAGACCTCAAAATGAATGTTAGACTAACATTGTAGTTGCAATAATTAAATTGGTAGAATATTACTGGTAATCCAAGTTTAGCATGTAATTAAACATGTTTAGATCTACTCCATTTCTCGAAGGAATAACCATCCTGTCTCAAGTCAAAATCCAAGTAAATTTTGCTATCATGAATATTGTGCAAACTTGCAAAGATGAAATTGTTCTAGAGAGGTAAAAGATAAATGCCAGCACATTCAGGAATAATGCAGTGCTGTTCGTGGTTTGTATAGGATGTATAAAACTGGTTCTGTTGCACTCCAGGTAGATTTTTTTCTGGTAGTTCGTTACAAACCAGAAGAAGTTTTAAATTCAGATGTTCTAGTCTGCAGAGGTTTACTTCTGTGTATGTCACTTACAGTTGTGTTGGTTGTAAAATCCTGCCAAAATAAAATGTTGGCGTTTTATTCTCCCTTCTCACAAGTGGATATGACGAGAGAAAGTGTATTCTGTGCCAAAACAGTCCTAGTGTATTTGATGTGACAGCATGGTCCCATATCCGTTCTCTAGTCACACAGCTCTGGGTTTTTTGCATGTCCAGAGGAGATGCTTACTTCAGTGGAATTATAAGCATACCATATATTAAACACATGCTGCAACATCTGAGTCTCAGTGCACCCCTCACACTAGCAAACTGAAGAAGTTTAACGTTCCTTGATATGTGGCAGGCACTGAATTTTCAGAGCACTGTTGTTACCACATTTTGGAAAATATATTAACTTTTAAAAATTACTTAATATTTTATGAATATTTTACTAACCCTAATTAACATAAAATTAATAACTTTGAACTCAATCACATTAAAGTTGCTAAGTATTTCAGAAAACATGATATTGTCAGCATCTGAGAGAACACAAAAAAGATCTGTCAGCTAGAAATAGCCTAGTTTAAAATGGAAATTAAAATAATAACAAATTCAAAAGTAGTAATTTTCATTTAATACTCTTGAAATATTTTTTCACAGTGAGAAGAAGTAATTTTATGGCATCCCATCAAATACCACTTTTGCACCCCTTTATAAGAAATACATGTATGCATATACTTAGATTTATATGGACCTTTTCTTTAGTAGATCTAAAGAGATAAACGTCTTTATCCATAATTTACAGATGGATAAAGTGAGACATGATGAATTGCCTCCTCTGTTTAAGACCCATGTCCCAGCCTTTAAATATATCCAAGACAAATTTTTCAACTTCTGAAATTTTTATTAAAAACATCTTCACTATGCAAATTGCCACAAAAGTAGATACCTAACTTCCAAAAATGTCTGTTTCCAGTGTAGTTTCCTGTAAGAGTACCTATATTAATGGCAGCATCAGATCATTATAGTAACTACGGAAGGCAAATATATACTTCTAACCTTTTAAGAGTACTTCAAATTCCACATCACAAAGACTATAGTTGACATGTTAATTACCTAGCTGTATGAAAACTGGGTTATCTTTCAGCCTCTGACATTTTTTAAATTCATTAATTTTCTTACCTTGTCTTTCTCTTATGTCTTCTTTTTATTGAGAAACTCTAAATATAGTAAGATCATAAAAACTCAGCCCAACAAAGAGGTGAATAAGGAGGAGCATTTACTGAAATGGGATATTTTATACTGCATACATATAGTCACTGTTTAGCCATTCAGTTCTTTTCTTTTCCTTTCCTTTTTTTCAGCTACCTATAGCCAGTGTGAGAATGACAGACACTGCTGTGACCTGGTACTTCTCAACCGATAAAAGGAAGGGATTATAACAATAAATTATTAAATGCACTTTTAATATTCATTAAAGAAAAATAATCACACTTTGAAATGTGATAGTATCAGATTTGAATAATATAACATCCAAGGATTCTGTCAACCAGCAAAACTACAACAAAGAGCTTTATTCAGTACTGCTTTGCCCTTTTAAAATAGCCTGTGCTGCTAAGCAAGTTGAGAATGAATCGGAGCTAACCAGTTTTAATGAGCACCTTATAAACATTCCACGTTTGTGTCAGTTACTGCATAAAGCATAGCATAAAAGAGCATCCACTCTGAAATATTCCATTCTCTAGGAATTTCTGAATTAGGGAGCTGTGTAACTCCTTTCTACACTCTTCAACCTAAATTCCCTTTTACTCGTAGAAAGAAAATACTTCAGGGATAATGTGACTTGCCAAGAAGCTGCGGAGACTTCATGGTGAGGAATCGATACACTGATAAAATGGTGCCTGGAGTCTCCTACCTGGTATCTGTGATCTGTCTGTGGAGCCGTACATGAATAGTACGTGTACTGCTGGTCATAATATAGGAGGGTGTTTTTAGAGTAAGTGAACCCATTGGTCATGCTTCTGCACATAATGTCCTGCATGACCGGGGAGGTATATATGGGCTGTACCTGAGGCTGTGCTCCCAGTCTCAAAGCTTGGATAGCTGCAGGTCTGATCACCTGGACAGCCTCAGGACATAAACATAGTAGCAGAGTAGGTGAGGGCACACACTTGAACAGAGGCAGAGCCTGCCCTTCCTTTTCCTCTTCACAGCAAGAAAGGCAGCTGTGGGATGAAAGTGCAATGAAACATGTTCAGCAGCTGGCATGGAACTAAAGCCTGCTCAGTGCCAAAAATATTTCTGTTATTAATAATGCGTGTCAGTGTTGTGTGCATTTACCAGTGTCCTGGCAAATTCTGCTACCAGTGTTGACAAATGGAAAATGTATTCAAGACTTTCAGAAGCAATATTTTAAGCTATTTTGAAGTTTGCATGTAAATCATGTGTAGGAAACGTCAAGTAAGTGTTGCTTTAACCTATGATTTGATTCACCTTTTTAACTTTTTGATATAGCTGAGTTCTGGCCACACATATTGATAACAGCTGGTTCTCCAGTTGCAGACTCAGCAGATGGGATATAAAACCTACACATAGTAGATGGTTTCAAAGGAAAGTTTTAGAATCAGTAAGTTAGCAAGAAGGTGAGAATGAACATGAGATTGCCAAAAGACATAATGTTCACTGTTATGCCCCTAGACAACGTACCAATCAGTAATATGTCCCACATTAAAGCACCGTTATTGACTTTCAGTATTATTAGGTGTAATTCTGTTCCCTGAAAGATATCAGTTAAATGCCTTTCACACTAATACACGTCCTGATTAATTGGTGTCTCTATCTTAATTTCTATCTTTTTTGTGATCCTGTCATTGTAACAGTTTAGCTGCAGCTCAAGATTAAGATACGGCATCACACCTGAAACTCTTAGTTCTCTCTCTTTTTATGGTAGAACTCTCTTGTTTCTCTCAAAGTTTTAATTATTTTAATATATTTATTTGCATGCATAACTTGATGCTGCACAGGCAACTTGCTATAAAATTTAAAGCAAAAGCAGACAGTTCACTGGAAAACACTGTCCAATTTATAGCTGTTCTATGTACTCTGCTCAAATATTTACATTAAAATGTTTGACACTGCCTTAACCATTTGCAAAAAGTAATAATGAACATCACATAGAGGCTGAGAGAAGAAAAGAACCTGTTTTAACATTTCATAATGTTATCATGCCTTTTGTTGACACCATAAGACTTAAATAAGGTCAAATAGCATATGCAGCTAAGCACTTGCAATGCTGGGAGGAAGAATCCTTACAAGTTGTACTTTAATCATCCATTAATTAGAAGGACTATTCATTAGTTTGATTTCATAAGGGCTAAAAGATTAGGAACCCCAGATGTAACAAAAGGTTTTACTGATTCAAGTGAGCCTTAACAGATATGTTAATTAAAAACAAACAAACAAATAAACAAAAAAAAACCCCAACTAACACAATCAAAACACAATTATATAGTGGTTAAAATCCTACAGGTTGCAAGACTTTTCTGCATAACTCCTGGGTTGCGCTGAGCAAGTCATCTAGCCTATCCATAAAAAAATGCTGCGAACTTATAGACATGACGACATATCCAAAAGGTGGGAAGATTGGTCTACAGAGAACAGTTGTTTAGTAGCAGAAATTCCTGCTGCTGAGTCAATGAAACTTAGGATGTGTCACTTTAGTCCAAAAAGATATTCCTTCTCAATCTATTTGCTCAATAAACTTCTAAATTAAAGAAAATGAAGAATGCTAAAACTGTTACTAGACATAAAATTAAGTTTCTGTTTATTTTCTTGTTTCAAACCATGACATTGCTAGTGAAGAAGCTAAGTTAATATTCTGTTTAAATGGACTCTTGAGTTTTTAACTTTTGAGCAAATATGCTTTGCTATTAATTATTCATTTACACAGATACTTGAGATTTGTGTAATTAAAATAATAATTTGAATGGTTATTATTCACATAATGGTGACATGACTTTTTGATGTTGATTGAAGTTCTCTTTTATTTATGTTAAAAATGAATTTATTTTTGAGAGAACCTGGAATAGTTTCTATGCTTTCCCCAATTTTAGCATTCAAAGGAAGGTTATTTGTTGACACTTGCAGAGGTATATAGCACAGTTTACCAGCAACAGTATTGCTGCTGTTTCCATTGTATGAGTGCTACATTGATGACTATGAAAAAAGGCGCATGATATTCGTCTGACAGCATGTGTCCACCTTCAGTGACACTTTGACAAAATAACTTTTCTTAAGCCTTTTATTTTGGAAATATCACCGGAGTGTATTCAATATAATTCAAATAGCACAAACATGGACTATTCCTACATGCATTCCCCAAGCCAATGAGAAATCGGCTGACAAAGCAAGACTGGTATTAACAGAATTAGACAATTCACAACATTGTCCTCAGGGAGTAGTATTGATCCAAGCATAGGAAAGTGGATTGTCAAAGGAACTAGTTACAGCAGTAGGCAGAGACTTCCTGAGGTCTCAAGACTGAATGAATGTTTTTGCAGTAATATTTGCCTCCTGTAAAAGTCTTCTTCTGCTCACATTTCACACAAGGTCTGTCCACTGTAGAGCCATTGCTGTAAGGCATGTAGGCACAATTTAGGTAGGATTATGGTTGGTATAGGATCAATTTCTCACAGAATGATCTGCAACCAAATGATGATTGCAGATTCACACTGATCTAATACTTCAGCCAGTACAACACATAGAGAGAAGAAAAAAAGCAGTCAGAAGAATAACGATAAAGGCTTCTCATGAGGTATTATATCAATAAAATAATTCAAAACCAAGCATGTGTGCGTTTGTGTCTGTGCGTGCATAAGTATATTGTATTGTATATTATCTTAAGATCATCTTATATATTATCTTAAGAAAAAGGTCATTTAGGACAGAGATAAACTTGATCACATTTGCCAAACAGTTTAACTCTACCCCAAATAACCTCCTTAAGACAAGAATAAATTAGTCTAGCAGTTCTTAGTTCTTTTTTTTTTTTTTTTATACTAATGTAACCATGTGACCAAGTGTTTTACAGGAATCACTTGATGAAGAAAAAGGATGGGTTTTTTAACTCCTGCTTCTGCCAAATAGCTCTGGAGTCCTCTCTTCTTGGAAGCTTTTTTTTGCCCCTGTAGGGAGAAGCAAGGGCAGCCTGCTCAGTGAGGAAAAGGAAACCGGGAGCTGAGCTTCAGCACAAGGCTGGTGAGACAGCAACAGTCTCACAGTACCTGAGCTGGATGAGCAGAATCAGTCTGCTTGTAGTAGTCAGGTTCCTCATAGAGTCTAGACAACCAGGCACATCCGTCACAATGAGGTCGCTTCGAGGTCAAGCCAGGAACCTGAGTCCGAAAGTCAGGGTCAGAATGTGCAGATCTAGAGAAGCACAACTTTGCACATGGGCACTGGTGAGCTGCAGCTCTGTTTTTGCCTGTTCTGAATGTCAAGGTCTTGACTCTCAGCTGAAAATAGAAGATGATGCCAGGGGAAATGACACAAAAGAATGAATCTTGGGTCTGTATTATCTTTAGACAGACTCCTCTAGGGTGCACTCGCTAAGTTTCTGCCCAGGTATAATCTCTGTATTTTCAAATCCCTGGGCAGCAATCTAAGAACCCTGCAGTTGAAAGGTAGAGAAAAAAATCTTATGGATACCCATCTACTGAGGTACTCTTCAGTTGACCATCTTCACAGTGTCCATAGCCTTTGTGTCATCTTGCTCTTAAGACCACAGAACAGCAGAATCATATTTTGGCTGTGGAGTGAGTGTGTAGTCAAGACTCTGAATCTCCTGCTGTCAGGTGATACTTGCCAGAACTTTCCTTGCGAGAGGGAATCCTGTCCTCAGCTTCTATCATTAAGCAAACCTGCAACATGAACCATCTACTTACTGCCTTGCCACCACCAACACATGAATGAGCTGACAGACGTAATTTATGTTTTCTATTTCTAATGTGGCTTGTACATTTTTAATAACATTGCCAGCCAGTATTAGATTTGTTGGTAGATCAAATTCTTCCCAGAAGCCAACCACTTCACAGCCTGGAGTAATAGCATACAGTTATACCTACATGGCCAGTTTGCACACGTGCATATGCCTGATGTAATTTTGTGTTTCGTGCTCACTGTTTACGGTTCTTGCTCTGCACGAATTTCTCACACTCACCTCAACCCCCCACTCCTTCCAAGCAGAGAGGCCATCTCAACCATCTATGCCGGTTTTGGATAGGAAAGTGTACAAGCACAATCAACATATATACAAACAAGCAGAAAACCCAAACAGAACTAGTATTCTCTGCCTAAAAAGCATTCCCCGGACTCCATGAACTCATTTTTGTTACTAGCATCCAAACAAACAGCATCAAATCCCAAAGAGATGATGGATGGAGTCTATGACATATACCAGAACCTTAAGTTTTACAATGTGAGGAAGAGGTAGCTTGTTATGTTTTCCGTTTAGGTAGGTCAAGTCTTTGGATCTGAGTGGTACCAGCTCTAACCTATGGGGACTGATAAGCTCTAGAGCAGAGAGGTCTCACAGCTCACTATTGAAAGCTTTTTTGAAGTTCCTCCACAGTCAAAAATTGCTTTCTTTTCCCTGCCTTTTGCTGCAGCATTCAGGGAGATAACAGCATGATTCATACATTGTCCTGTATATACATGTGGCAGGCAGGCAGTGCTGAAAAAGGGAAAATATGGTGAAGGTCTGCTTTGGAAAAGGTGTCATGATGCTCCAGGGCACCTCAAACTGAAAGACTCTGGAACTTGCCAAAGACTCAAAAATATTCAGTGGGAAGACCACGTTCAGATTTGTCCTTTAAAATATTTTCCTCAGGCCAGGGCCACTTCAATACAAGCAGGTTCAGCTACCAGATACACAAATTTACAATCTGAAAGCAATTAATTCTAAGTGTGCAGAAGCTGTTTAGATAAAACATGCACTACTCTTGGATGTTCCACCTTTAGCAATGAACTCATTGTGAACTGGTCAGCCTAGTTTTGCAGACCTCTGTGCTTGGAATAATTGAATAATACAGTAGCTGCTTATCTGTGGAATACCAAATCCTTAGAAGTTCACCAAGGTCTGAGTTATGATTTAATCCCTGATTACAAATACCCTCTAGCAAATCATAAAATATTATTGCATTCTAGTTCAAAGGACTCACAACTCGGCACTTTATAGTCTGTAATTAGTATACAAGTTTCATTAGTGCTATTGAGAAGGAAAAATGATGATTTAAAATACAACAGTACAAAAAATAGAGAAAATGAAACTATTTTTCCAAAGGTGTACGAATACAAGATAAATGTACCTTGAGATTAAAATCATGCAGAGTTTTCTAAAACTTAATTATGTGAAAGTCCAAGTGACAGAAGAAAACCTGAGTGGATAAATGATCTTTATTTTGCACCCTGCAGTGTTAGCCTACAGTTTCTTAAATATTAGCATTCAGTGTTGGTTTGTGTGTCAAAGAGGTGAAAATGGAGACAAACTTCTACAAATCTGCCTTCACTTGTACAACTTAACTACAAAAAACTTCAATAAAATCAGATGATTATGCTGCACAACCAGCACTTTTCTGCCATGATTTATTTTCATAATAAAACATAGTTACTATTCTATATTCTCTATGAGGTAGATTTAAATAACATGAACAATACAAAAGAGGTGGGGAAAAAACATATTAAAAAGAAGGAAAATAACTTTTCCCTTTAAGTTTTAGAGGTCCAAAGGTTTGCATTTCAATCTCCAATAGGGAAAATTGACTTCCTATCCCTAAGGGAAACAAGAAAATCCATTATCTTTGCTAGAAAATAGGAATTGTTTAATCTTTTTCCACTTCAGCCAAGTGGTTCATTCTGATTGCTAAGCAGCACATTGTACAACCCATTGTTCTCTCTTGAAGTTTTCTATTGAGTCTCCAGTTTTGGTATTTCATGCTGTCAGACTTATGCTAGTGACAGAGCATATATTTTCTCATTTTCATCTCAAAATGTGCAAATACTAGATAATGGGTTAGTAGCCATAGCTCTGATGTTATGTCTGGCTGATTAGTTGGTTTGGCCATTACGTGTTTTAAACTCCTTATAATTTTACAGTCATCTCCATGGACATTATTTTATTATGACTTTGTTTCTGTCTTTAGCTTTTGCTTCAGTTCCTCTTTTTCATTTATTTAGTATCAGACACTGTGCTATCCTGTGTTTTTATTATATATTAAATATAATATAATTTTGAAAGTTGTTTAAAAATGCAGTCACTGTCTCTTTGTGGTTGCTTTTGTTCATTCTGTAAAACCTGTGACACAGAATAAGTGACATAGATGGTTCAAACCTGTACTCCAATGCGCACCAGAGAGTGTTAAATGTCACCAGCAGTCACTGAAAGACATTTCTACTTTGTTTGATCATCTTGATGCTACCTCTACCCTCAGCTGGTGCAGCTAAAATGGAGAGCTCTTCTGCTGCCTTTTGGAGGTTTAGAAATGTTCAGAAAAGAACATGGGGCATTTCATTAAGTGTTCCAGTACAGGGTCAGCACTTGGTGAGGATGACATTGGTGTTTTTCAGTTCCCTTCACTTAACACAAGTTAAGATAGATATACAAACAGAAAATTTTATTAATAGCATCCCAAAATAGGCAATACAGTTCTAAATTTTTGGAAAAACATGGGTAAATGTGACTGAAAAGGTATACCTAATCTACTTACAATAGGGTCATATATTTAAAGTCTTCTCTTGTCTGTGGGATATGACAGATTTAACAGTTAATTTGTCCTTCCACATCACTAGTTTATTTTTCAAAAATCTAATTTATTTTATTCCTTCTGTACATAAAGGGCAGTCTGATCACCCACCTAACTAGTTTGAAGTCGTTTCTCTTCAATACCTACAGAGAGTCTTTTTGTAACATTAGTCATCAAGGCATCTCCTGCACTTTAATAGCTAGCAAATAATTATTTGCTTCAATGAAGTTTAAAACTCTTGTCTCTTTGGTGCCCATTTAGCATGTTTTAGTCAGAAAAGGACCTGTCGTGGAAGGAGTGATGCACTTCACTTGTAGAGAGAAACAGCAATAGATTTATTGATATAAAACAGGGATTTAACAAAGTTTGATGGTAAATGTGACAGTATTTTAACAAGATTTGAGACGGAAAGGCACACTTTGTTATTTACCGCATAGAGGACAGGGCCAGACAGACACCTCAGGGAGACCCTCCTATTGAGCCAAGGTTTCAGAAAGAACCCCCTTGCTTTCTAAACTCCNAAAACATGGGTAAATGTGACTGAAAAGGTATACCTAATCTACTTACAATAGGGTCATATATTTAAAGTCTTCTCTTGTCTGTGGGATATGACAGATTTAACAGTTAATTTGTCCTTCCACATCACTAGTTTATTTTTCAAAAATCTAATTTATTTTATTCCTTCTGTACATAAAGGGCAGTCTGATCACCCACCTAACTAGTTTGAAGTCGTTTCTCTTCAATACCTACAGAGAGTCTTTTTGTAACATTAGTCATCAAGGCATCTCCTGCACTTTAATAGCTAGCAAATAATTATTTGCTTCAATGAAGTTTAAAACTCTTGTCTCTTTGGTGCCCATTTAGCATGTTTTAGTCAGAAAAGGACCTGTCGTGGAAGGAGTGATGCACTTCACTTGTAGAGAGAAACAGCAATAGATTTATTGATATAAAACAGGGATTTAACAAAGTTTGATGGTAAATGTGACAGTATTTTAACAAGATTTGAGACGGAAAGGCACACTTTGTTATTTACCGCATAGAGGACAGGGCCAGACAGACACCTCAGGGAGACCCTCCTATTGAGCCAAGGTTTCAGAAAGAACCCCCTTGCTTTCTAAACTCCTTCTCAGAGAGGAGTCCAGGTGCTGCTGGATCCAATCCCAGTCCCATACTTGGTGAGCAGCTTATGTCTAAAGGATTATATATGCACAAGATTACATATACACAGCTAAGATTTCAAAGTTCAGCTTGCTATTAGTCATTTATGGAGGATTTGTTGTGGCAAGGAGTCTCTGAACCTTGAGGGCATCCCTACTCAAGGGGAGATCCTGGTGTGCAGTCCGCTACCGTTCAGGAGAGCTCAAAGAGCTCTTGGGCTGTTGATTATTTACGGGAATAAGACAATTGACCTACAGTCATATTTGCATATTGACCACAGGACCAGCATTACTCAAGTTAGCCCTTGGCTATTGTGTTGTTATCTGCCTCCCTGAAACCACACTGAGCCCCAGATACCGCCATACTTAAAGCCACAGCATCTAGCCAGAGAAATATTTTACTCATTTACCTAAACAAATGGAATTTGTATCAGAACAGAGAAAGTCCTAGGCTATAACTCCAAGAATGACATCTCCATTCGGAACACCTTCAGTGAGGTAAGAAGAGAGCACCAGTGCTGGCCTGTGGTAAGCTTCCCGCTCCAATTCCTTGCTGGCCAAGGACTAAAATGTGGACCTTACTGCTAGTCTGCTCATTTATCACATGACTTGATGATACTTTAGAACAAATATACTTCTCCTGCCTGTCTTGTCAGCTACAGAAAGGTAGCAAGTCGAGATGTTAATTCATTTGTCTTAAAGGAAGAAACACCATGTAAAGCCATCCATCCATGTGTTAGGGAGGACCATTGATGTAATAGCCTCTAACGCCTGCTATATAGTAATGTATACGAGCAATATGAGCAAATATGAAAAAATACAGCCAAGCACTTTAAGGGACATTGTGAGAAGAAGGAAATTGGCTGTATGCCTACAATGTTACTAGTTACAACTGAAATATCATGCTTTGACTTTCCAGAAAACTCTTCTTATTTGTAATGCAGTAATATCATTAATGAACACAGAGGCTGTACTTCTAAGATGAGGCTATATTCCATCTAAGAAGCAAATGTTCTCTTCCATGCATATACATATGGTACCCATACAGACAAGAAGTAAAACTATCAGTATTTTTTCAGGTCCGGTAGCTTCTAAAGGAAAGAAATTGAAGAATTTATAATGAGGTGGACAATGAACTCCAGGAAAATCCAGGTCAACCACAACAGGACAGGAATAACAGCAGCAATAACAGACACTGTTATAAAAGGCTTCAATCCAGTGAAGTTAAAAGCATGGGAGAATGCTAAATACAGGATTCTTTTTCTCTTATATTCCTATTTCAGATAATTCTTTTATGCTAATTTTAGGTATGAGAAGGAAAAATTTCCCTGTATCTCCGGTATGTCTTTCATGTGGGTGTAGAAATCCACATCACTCCTCTACTTTTGTGCAGTACTTTTCTTATTACCGTGGATACATCATATTAGCTAGATTTATGAGGACTAGAGGAAGAGCACATAATTATTAATGCAACACTAATGAAATAAACACTTGCCTTAGAACTCACTAAGACCACATTCTTCATTTTCTTTTCTTAAAATTTAAAAATCCTTCTTGCTTATTTTTTGCTGCTGTTCAGTGGCTTGACTTCTGAAAAGATCGCACCCTTTTGTGTAGTTTATCTTTTCTTCTTCATTTTTTTGTTCTCCATTTTATATCTATCATCTAATGCTGACCTTCTCTTAGAGTCTTTACTGTGTTAGGTCTTTCCTTCAGAAGTAGTGCTGAGAAGTGGATTTTAACAAAGTAAAGGATTTCCTTTACAGCAATCCATTAACTTTTTACAAAGGACACAATAAGCTGCATGCACTAATGAATGTCACTGAAGAGATAAAAAGGAAAATTCTTTTTTTCTTCTGATTCAGGCATCTGTGTAGCTTTGTCGTCTCAAGGCCACTAATCAAGTTTCTGTCAGAGATACAAAAAAAGTAATTGTTCCAAAATGAAAATTGACAGTAAAAGTAGACTTTACTTTTAGAAAACAGGCCTTTCTAAGGACTGGTATAGGGATACCTGCGTGACAACAACTGTGTTAATGAGGTGGTATCATTTAGTATCAAAGGTATTTTATGGATGTCAAACCTTCCAGTCTCCCAAGTATGAAGAAAACAAAGGAAATTGTATTCTTTTCTCTGTCCAACCTGATCTGAGGAAGATTATTAGAAGCTCCACACTCAAAATATGTAGAATTCCAGTTGAGATTTTTGCTTTGCTTATAAGAATAGATAAGTGTCAATATAAACATCAGTACAGTGAGGTATATGTGATATATGTTATGGAAGGAATTATAAGGAATATTTGGTTTTTAGGTATGCAAACAAAAATTGCTTTTCAGAAAGACAAAAAAATTACAAATATAATGATTTTGGAGACCAAACACTTATTCATACCAGAGCTGAAATTTAGTCCTCCAATTTTAGATCTTAATGACCACAAAATAAGTATGCATATATTAAAATAATAATTATAAGACAAAAATAAATCACTCAGTAATGCTTAACACAAAGTTTCTTTCACGTAAAACATTATGTCTTATGTCACTGAGAACATTTTGTTTTAACCTGGTCTGGTGCCAAAGTCGTAAGACAAACCTGCATTATCTTCCAGATCCTTCATTCCTGAGAGGACTGTAAACAGGAAATCACTTTTTGGGTATGGAGGACACAGAACAGTATTGATGACCAGTGCTAACATTATAAGAGAACACAGAGGATGTTTTTCCATAAGCGAAAACATACATCTGTATCAAGCAGTTCCTAGAGTTCTTACCATCAAGGAAAAACTGCGCTGCAATTCTTTTTGATGCCCTGAGCTCTTAAAACTGCCTTAGGAAAGCCTGTGTTGATGCAGACTCCAGGGTTCTCAACTTAATACCATCAATTCCGACATTCATCTATGTTTAAATGTCCAAAAGTATCAAAAACAAATCAAAATTATTTTGATAACTAAATGCTATATAGAAAGGAAATATTTTTCCAAGGGTAACAGGATAAAGTTGAGACATCAGTTACGCTCAAAATATCCACCCAAAAGATAAACCAGGTCATTGTCTGATGAGTGTCTAGCACAGAAAGGAAGACAGTAGTTGAGTTTTTTTCTCCCTGAAGATAGAGTGTCCCTCTATTTTCTCCAGTAGTATGAAGGCTGCTTTGCATTTCTCAGATTAGCTGTTTCTGGATTACTGACACTTAAATTAGCAAGTGTCTTGAGACTGATCAATCTTCTAGGTACAAAATGCACACCCAGGATCAACTTTTTCTCTTTCTAGAAGTTGCTTTTTTCAACAGACCAAAGACCTTGATGTTCCTTACAACCCACTGTCCTAGGATATTGCTTAACTGTTAAATATCAAGAGCAATAGTCATTTCACTTTGTGGTTTAGTCATCTAGATTGCTTTTTTCATCCCAGACACAAGATCTTTGAGCTTTGCAGCCACAAAGTATGGAGAAACTTAGTCACAGATAAGAGCACTCCAAGCAAAGCATATGTTTTTCGTTTCTTTATGAGCTCACTTTCTCTAGTGGTATATGTAGGATGTAAAAATGCTATCATTAAAGTTAACTTCTAATCTAAGTCAATCTTTTCCTTGAATTTACTCTAAATTATGCTGATTTATTTACTTGCTTAAGCAGCAAATGGAATGGGAAATCACAAGAAGTGCTGCATGTTATGTTAATGTAGCTCACCAGCATTATTACTAGAATTTTACCTAAACACTCAATGTTATTAAAGACATCTTCCTAGTCTTACAAATTCAATCTTGCTTTATATCTCATGCAGTCTTTTACAAGGAAACATCTCCCTGATTTCCAAAAGATTTCAGATTCTGAGTGTAGTAGATCTAGGTAAATAATGGAGGCAATGTGTAATATATTATGGTTTTCATGAAAACAAATAAATTCTTTTCAATCTTTCATCATATCAAGATCTTCCCAGACCTTGAGTTTACAAATGCCCCAAATTTAGCAAAGTAAATAAATTAATTCTTAACTTCAAAAACATCAGTATGTAAAATTCGGAAAGCTGTAAAAAATGCTGTGAAAATTCAGTATTTAAAAAAGAAAGATAGATTCAAAATGCAATTTTACAAGTTTCCAGATGGAAAATTTTTTCCCAGACTCAGTATTAACTCACCAGAAAAAAACTACTGATTGATAAATATGGATAAAACAGTTGAAGCTGCTTAGTCCATTAGACCTGGTAGCTTTCCCCTCCCTATCAGCACTGCAAGAAATTCCTAGTGCATTATTAGGATACTTTTAAAGGTCTGAGGGAATTCCATCAGAATTTGACTGGAGTTAAGTACGTTTTGATGTGTGGATTTTGTTAAGAAAACTAATGGCATGTTTCATGAACTCTACAAATAAAGAAGTCTGGTTTTCAAAGAAATTATGGAATTGTTAGCCATATTAGCTAGAACACCATATGAACTCCAAATGAAAAATCCTTCTTGAGCGCCTGCCTTTCAGGTGCTGCTAGTATCTCTTAACCCTTTTCTGTGTCTCTTAATTGTGAGGGGAAAAAGAGATGGTAAGTATTGCAGTTAGTCTTGAGTAGTACAGAAATCATAATCTGATTAGATGGCTACTACTCCCATCTTGACTAGCCACTTGGCAGGAAAAGCTGAACAGGTAGCTGTTTAAGCTTTAAATTGGATCTTTCCTTTATACCAACCTGTTATTTTCAAAAAAAGGCAAAAGAACTTCAGACCTTTATGATTTCTAACTATTTGTCAAATCTGCGTTAAACTGATGAGTGGGCTCATAAGTACTGAGGAAAAACGTCCAAACACAGAAGGATGAATGGTAGAAATCACAGTCACATTAGCTGCTTCCTGATGGGAAATTAGACTTGCAATGACTTGGACATATATTTTTTTTTCAACAAAAGCCCCATCCCAATTATAAGAACTTCCTTATGGACTTCTGTAATAGATTTAAAATTTTATCGTTCAGAATAATCAGTATTATATTGAAGAGTAGCCTAAAAGCACATAGACAAACCATATTCCGTTTGTGAAGAAAAGAGGGAAACACCTGAGGAGTTTGACAGCACTTGTTTCTACCACATTCTCATCCTGTGTCTATTTCAGACTGTTCTGTCTCATGGGATGTGGCATGCACTTATCTCTTGATCTAATGACTTCCAGGATCTTAGCTGCTGATACAAATATGCTGGGGTGGGCAAAACTTTTATAGCAACATTCTCAGTAGTTACACACTGTACTCTGTGTATTTTTCACAATGGCACTCCTACCACCAAGGCATCCACATTCAGTTTGTATAGAAAGAAGCTACAGATGGAGAATTGCAACCATTCTTTTGTTCTGTTGCTCAATTGTCCTATGCATGATACTCTAAGAAATGCAGAGGGGACTATGCTAGACCTGCATCATGACATAAACACAATGTATAGTTAAAATCCACAGCTAAACATTTAAGAGGTTTACTGGCAAGTGCCCTTTAGTAATAAGACTTTCAGCATCTTTTACTGAGTATAAAGGTACAACTGCATGTATACCACTTACAGTGTAAATCTTTACTAGCAGAAGCACAGGACAGTGCTGCCTGTGGAAGTGGCACTCAGCTTACAAGAAAACCGCATTCAACACTTTTCTCTAATGCTTCAGTTCTAGCCTTTTTTTAATGTCGTTTTGAATAGTGAATCAGACAATAGGAAATAACTTGATTCTCGCGGAAGAACAGAGGAGCAGCAGGGTGTATAGTAAAAACTGTGAACCTAGATAAAGCACCTCACTACCTAAGGACGCTGTTCAAAAAATGGCTTGAAAAAGCAGCATGATCCTTACTGAGACGAGATATTTGTAGGAAGGGAGTCTGACTCTTACTAAGGCTAAGACTTCATTCGTTGGTTGTACTACAGTACCATCACCTCTTCTTTCCACTTTATTCTGCCAGGATGTGTCCCAACCTTTCTGTGTCCAAAACTGGCAGAAGAAGCAGCAGATGATCTTCCAACTCTGTCAGCTACATGGGTGGTCCCTGTGATTATCGTAACTGGATGCAAGCTAAAGATGCTGGAACTGGGTATGGATCCCATTCCTTCTCTACGACATCCTAAATTTGGTTTTTAGGTACCCATAGTAAACTGTATGATATCATATGAGAAGTGTCTAGTAAGTCCAGTGACTTTTCTGAAGGTGCTCAGAAAGGAGGGGAATACATTTCCCCATCATTTCCTAAGAGTGAAGTTACTCCTCTTTCTATAGGACACGGAAAAGTCTTCGGGATGTTATTCAGCTCATCCAGCTAAAATCATACTTTGGTGGGGATTGAAATAAGATTTATTTGATCTCTGGAAGCTACAAATAGACCCCAGCTGAGGAAGTAAAGGAGGAAGGGCCTATGGAACTCCCTAAAACATTAGCTCTACCATTCAGCTGCAGTTCAGAAGGAGAATATCACCAGAACTCACAGTGGGAATAGTAATTTCCTACTCTCCTCCAGTGTCCCTTCATCTTAAGATAATGACATTGTTTTCCATAGGTCCCTACAATCTATAAACTACTCACAGTCAGTATCTGGAAAGAATGAGATGGAGAGCAGGTGAAAATATAGAGTAAATGAGACAGAATAAGCAGCACCTTCATATTCCTCCCTTACAGAGAAGTAAAGACTTCTTATTGATGTCCTGACTCTGAGAATGAACAACCAAATCTCACATTTCAGAGCTCAAAGTATTTTTCTGAAAAGGTTGAAAAAAAGATTTTAGGAAGAAGAATTTTGTGAAGAGATTTTTCACTATGGTGGTGGTGAGGCACTGGAATAGGTTGCCCAGAGAAACTGTAGATATGCCTGCCTGGAAGTGTTCAAGGCCAGGTTGGATGGGGCTTTGAGCAACCTGGTCTAGTGGGAGGTGTCTGTGCCCATGGCAGGGGCATTGGAACTCATGATAGTTAAGGTCCCTTCCAACCTAAGTCAGTCTATGATTTTATGAAACGTTTTCATTCACAGAATCTTAACTGTGAAAAAGGGGAGGAACTTTCACTTTCTCTTGAACTATTAGATGGAAATCTACAGGTAGAAGCAGGACACTGACGAAGACAGGACCAATGTGTTGATGATGTTCATTAAGTGCTGCTGCTTTACAAAATGTTGGAAAATGGATACAAAGAATACCATGAAAACAAGAACTAGACCAAATATATTTCCTTTTGGAAATTAGATTATTTTTAAGGGTACTAATAAAGATAATAATTTGAAAAATTTAGGTTTATATGGAGTCATGTTGTCAAAGTTCCTACGCAGTAAAACACCATTGTTGCATTTCTAAATAATTGTGGAAAAAGGTATCAAAAGCATCAGATGCATGGCCATGTCCTGAGATCTCCTCAGGGATGAGGATAAGTGAGATGGTTTGTGGAGACCAGCTGATGTGTCCTGAACACTGTGCCGTACTCCTAAGGAAGTTCCCACTAAATCTTTAGCGATCAGACATGCTGTGTTCGAGGTTGTGAGAAGCAATTCTACCAGAAGATGTTTGTTGAGTTCCTATAAACCCCTAAATGTCAAGAAAATCAAAAATAATATGAATAATTTATTTGCATCATGTGAGGCATCTTAGACAAAATGATCAATAATCACCAGCATCAGTGTTCATGTATCTCATTTGCCCATGCACTTCTTACACAGTTAGGGCTTCTCTATTTCAAAATCCTAATCAGTCCAATAGAAACCTTTTTTTCTGATTTTTTTTATTCCTTCTGTAGAAACAGATTTCCCCTGATACTCAAACAATGATACATAAAGATGATTTATTTCCATGGGAGAGAAAGAGAGAGAGAGAGAACCTTAATGATTTTAATTTTCCTGAAAATGTTTTTTATTCAGTTGGTTTTGTTTTGCTGTCTGTTTATATTCTCCTTTTTAATACAACAAAACGAAATGAGTCATTCTCTTATCCAGTGGTAACTTTTTTAGTTGACTAAGTATGGTTCATTTACATATTTTCTTCATTTGAATATATTTTTTCCAAGACATTTTTTCTTTGTCTCTCTCATAATCACCCCTAGAGCTAATGAGTTTATTTTGTAAAAGGAGTCCAAACTATTCATACCCGAAAGAAATTGAATTTCCTTAGCATTTACAGAAATATATATGTACACAGTTCTGGCATTTATTAAAGGTCTATGGAGAGTTTTCCTTGCTGAACATACACCTGTCTCCTACATTTCTTTCATCTTTTTTTCTAAATTTTTATGTACTAACTCAACTAAGAATACCAGGAGAATGTAGCAATTATCCTATTCTCATCAAACGACAGGTGTTTCAAATGCTCAGTCCTCTCCTGCAGAAGTTGGATCTGGGAAAATGCATCTGCTGCAATGCAACTGCAGTTAGGCAGCAAAAATGCAGTATAAATTTGGTAGGAAACAAAAAATCTTGTTTCGATTTCTATACTTCCATTTTAATGCAAACTTTATCACTATGAACAGGTATTTCAATTGGAACTGTAAGGTCTTACTTATACTTGCTCTTGACATAGGGTACTTAAAAAAAATATTTGTCCGTCTTTCCAGTAAAAACCTTTCAACAATGTTCAAGATAAACAACAGTAACATCTATAATTCCTGGAAGATGAGCTATTTTCTTGTCTTGTCAGGAGTAGAACTGTATTGTTATCTTCTTGAATTTTATGTGTTGTAGCTCCAAACTGGTAAAGTCATCTCATTAATGAAATTCCAACTCCAGTTGCAGAAAGCATACAGGGAATTAATCTAGCTAACAGGTAGAGCCTGTCACCTTTGTCACAGAGAATTGTGCTTACCGCTTCATGTCCTCAGGAAGAGGCATATTCCTCTACAGATCTGATGGCTCCTATGTGGTCTTTCCCAGTAGGACAAAACCACTCATTTATGCTGACCACTTGCTAATTTTGCAATGGGAATACAGGCCAATCACCACAAGTCTCATAGTCCTGCAACAATTTCTTACAGCTCTCCATGATGATAGGAGAAAATTCTCACACTTGGATTGGAAAACATACCGTGTCAAGTGGCTCAGCTTATTGCAGGGCAAAATACCATAGGCTACATACACACAATCCCAGTAGCAGGTGTACCTCACAGCTCAGCAAAACCATGGATTTCTATATGACTACTTGTATCCAGGCTAGATAAATTTAGTTACCAGAACTGTATTTCAATCACCATGTTTAGGCTCCTTTTGTGTACTCATTACATTCACAGAACAATCTAACATAAAACAGATGTATTCTTTACAGGCCATTTGTATGAGAATGGCCTGGCTAGTAGTTTTAATATTACCCTTGCTGGAGTAGTGTGACACAACCAGTTAATTTTTATAACATGTTTTTAATCGAGTTTCAGTATCCTGTTTGGGAAACTATTGTTTTATCTGTAGGAAGTTTTAATTTGTGGTTTAAGCAAGTATATTATGTCGCCAAGAAAAGATAAACTCGATATCTTCAGTTTGGCATTTGGCACACAAATTCAGTATGTGTCTTTTAAAGATTTTGCAAAGTAATGATGTACGTAGCCAGCCAATCAGTTACAAATGTTTAACTCATGTTCATGAATACAAAAAAATTCCTCTTTCAGACACTACTAGTGGACCAAACAATAGTAATGCAAACCCTGCTTCTTGTCCTTTACGTTTACTGTACTATTGATGGACATAATTGACTTTCAGTATAATCATCCTTCAGGTAATAGCACATGCCTAAGTAGGTTTACATATGTTGTTGCCCAGAGAGATTTTCACTCAATGCACTTAGTCTTCTGCTGCATAGTTTTCAAATGGAGCGTTCTTAAAGAGAAAAGATCAGTGTTGGAATTGAGTAAAAATACCTAATTATTTTACAAAATTAATCTCATGACTTACCACCTCAGTATCTACTGGAGGGGCAATGTGACATGATGCAAGCAATCCAGGATATTTTTGGAGACTGTCAAAAGACAACTGATGATGATTAATGAACTAATGAATTGTTGATTGCCGAGTCAGCTAAGGGAAGTGCCCCTAGTTGGCCTGGTTATTGACAAACGAAAAAGAATGGATGGATGTTGTAAAGGTCAATGGCATCCTTGAGAGTAGTAACTATGAGATAGTAGAGTTTAAGATCCTGAGAGAAGTAAGCAAGATAAATAGCAAAATCATGGTCTTGGACTTCAGGAGACCAGAGCTGGGCTTTTCAGGGATCTCTTTAGGAAAACAATGGGTGATGTCCTGGGGGGCAATGGGGCCAGGAGAGCTGGCCTTCTGAGAGTACAGGAACAGGCCATACTTTGAAATCAGACTTGCTGGTATTGATACTGTTCCTGAATCAGTTCTCTACACATGTTTCAGTTTTCATCTCATGCCCACACTGTAATCCCATTATACTTTAGCACTTTTTTTCCCTCCTAAAAAACTTCAGTCTTATACATATGTTCATCTGTTTTGTTTGAAAGAACAAATGTGAAAAAAAAAATAAATTCAGATTTTATCAGTCTTCTCTGTCCACTACAAAGACTTTTGCTACATAGCTCACTGAAAGATGCCTTATTTACCTTCTTATGTACTTTTCCAATTTTTTATTGTCAGTCTATGCCTTACATCTTTTTTATACATTCTTACTCTCATTTCATCACATGGTCAGTCATCCTCTAACACTTCTCTATCTTCTTTATATACTTATTTACTAAACTCATGCATTGCATTGCATTACATTGCATAGGATAGCATAGCATAGCATGGCGTGGCATGCCATGGCATAGCACAGCATAGAATAGTTCAGCTGGAAGGAACCTGCAATGATCATCTGGTCCAACTGCCTGACCACTTCAGGGCTGACCAAATATTATTATGATGCATGAAAAAAGACTAACGTCCTCAGCACCTTTTCTTTGTCTTGCTTTTTGCTACTAGGGTCTATTCTTAGTCATTCCATCACCTTGGAGCCTACTAGCAGTTTTGGAGGTTATCAAGCATCTCCCACCACAGGGAAAGACAGAGTTAGACAGTACTTAAGACAACAGACCATACCTAAGTCCATGAGACCAGGTGGGATGAAGCTGAATGTGTTAAGGAAGTTGGTTGGTCATTGTCCTGTAAGGTTGCTCTCTCTTGTCTTTGAAAGATTATGGTGATTTTGAGAGGTTCCTGATGACAGAAACAAAGGCAAGTGTCACATGCATCTTCAAGGAGGGAAAGATAGAGTATGTGGGGAACTATGGATTGGTCAGACTTATCTTGGTGGCCTGGAAAATTTTGGTGAAAATTCTCCCAGAAACCATTTCCAAGCACATAACTGACAAGAAAGTGACTGGAAACACCAGCATAGATATACCAAGGGCAAGTCATCCCTGATCAAGCTGAGTGTCTTCTAAGATGAGCTAAGTGCTTGTGTAAGTAAGGGGAGAGCAGTGGATGATGGTCATCTTAAGTTTAAGAAGGTTTTTTGACACAATCTGTCATATTATGTTTACCACCAGATTGGTAAGATACCAACTGCAAAGTTGAGCTATGAGAAAAATTAGCTGGACTGCTGGGCTCAAAAAGTTATGACTAGCAGCTCTCAGATTGTCATTCCTGGTATTTATTAGGGGCTCATACTGGGACTGATGCTGTTTAACTTTTTTATTAATGGCCTGATAGAAAAGAAGGCAATCTCAGTAAATATGAATGTGAATCCAAATTGGGGATAGTGGATGATGTGCTGGAAAGTAGGGCTGTTAGTCAGGAGGCCCTTAGAAACTGAGGGTTGAATATCAGTGACACAAGCTAGCAAACCTTCCAGAACAGAAGACAAAATTTTACTCATGATGATCTCTTTAGTTTCAGTAATTACCATATTGATTTTTCTTCAGCACCTGACAAAAAAAAAAAATAATTCTGAGAGTTATTGTTCTTGATGTCCTAACGATAATTCTCCTTATAAAGAACCCATTTTATTTCTGTAAGATACAGATTATGTGGTCTGCTAATGCTTTTCCTGGTAACTTTGAAGCAACTTTCCAATTTCTACCACATTTAGCATAGTAGAGGTCTCACAGCTATGAAGTTCCAACAAATTTCATGAAAACAGGCACAGGAGTAGACAGATGACTGCCCCTACTACATGAAAATAGTTCAGTTTCAGCTGAGCAGTGTTGCCAGGGTCTTGGAAGATAAAAGCTTATCTGGAGGAGAAAAAGAGGTAAGGATGAAAGCTAAGGTGCTAGCAGGCAAGGTTGAAGATGAAGTAGTAACAGTCTGGGAGATGGCTAGAAAGGACGTGGGATAAATCCAGTGAAACTGGCCTTAACTAGTTCTGCTTCTCATAAAATATCTTGGAGTATGAAGTTTGAAAATTTGGAGCAGAAGGTGAAGATAAGAACCAACACAGCTTAAACTTATAGGATATGTAAGTAACTAGTAAAACAGAAGCAAAGTATTTTCTGCTGTCCACAAAGAAAAAATAAAGCATTGTCTGTGTCTGGGTATGCATCCTGACACTTGCCCAGTGGCATAAAATAGAACAAACTTGAAATATGTGATGACTGAAGGATCCCAACACTGGAAAACTTGTTGGAAGAAGAAAGCCTTGACATAACTATGGGGTCTCAGTATGGCAAAAATGTATAAAATGAAAGTGGTTATAGTTATGAAATTAGAAAGGCAGTAGCTTTGGGAAATTATTAGTTACCTTTCAACGAGCCAGTATTACCTCTGCTAACCTCTTCTAATGGAAATCTTTGGAGTGAAGGATATTTGATTTCACCGTATCATTTCTTCTCTTAAAAGAGAAAAATGATGATTTATGAAAGAAGTGGGGGCGCAATGTAAAGCTGATTCCTGAGAGTACACCTTTTAAGAGAGTTTACTCTTAGAAATAAAAAGCTCCCCCCAAAAAATAATTCAGAGTTCTGAAACCACGTATTATTTTCCAAGCAGACAGTAACAGGTTTTTTCATACTTGACATGCATCATTTTGCTTTACATGTTCAAATTCTTTGCTCTGAAGAGAGCATACTTTCCTGGTAATGGTCTACTGAATATGACATAGCAGCTATGAAAACCAATTGCAAAACATCAGACTCTTTTTCTGATTAAATGAAAGGATAGCTTGATTCAAGAGAACCACAGAAGTCTTTAAGCTCTGACAATTTCAGTATCCTTAGATCCTACTAATTTAATTATTGTTCGTGAGGAGATTCATCCATTGTTTTTCAACCAGCATTCTTGGTTCAGTAGGCAATTGCAGGGTTAAAGCTGCATCTGCAGCTTCATTCTGGCAAATGCCTACCCTTGCCGTGCACCGGTAATGAAGCGTACTTATTATTCCACATTAGAAACACTGCAGCTATCAAGATGGGAGTAACAGATGTTTTCAGAAGGGCCTGGGGACCAGTAAAAGAAGCAAGATGGAATTAGGGACTTTGAAGGAGGAAAGCAGAAGGGAGATCCTCTATTCCTTGAAGTTTTGTTTCCAAAAAAGGCCAAGGCCAGTTCTTAAGTACTGCAGGGCTTGTCCCTCTACCCCTGTCCCAAGATATTTAATTTCATCTTAGCTGAAGAGGCCACTACTACTTGCGATAACAAAATATTGGCAATGAAGCAATAGACGAGAATATGATCTAAGACAGTAGAATACTTGATTGCCTTTCATTAAAATGTTCCCAGCTTCCTCCGTCTCAAAACTAAACTTTTACAGATTCAAATTAGTTCTCAAAACTAATGTTTGAGACAGCCTACGTGACTGTGTAAGAGATATATTCAGATGACATAATGGACCACAGGATTTCATTTGAAGCTCCTCTTCTCTGGACTGGTGCAGGGTTATCAATGTGTAAAATATGAGGCAACCTTAGAAGCACGCTTGTCCTATTCTCTAACATTCCTTAGTGAGCCCATCAGGAATATTTCTGTGCTGAATTCAAGTCCTGTTTGCATTAGGAAATTTACACAGGTGCAGTTTACTTGTTACTGCTACCTACAGTGAACCTACACTGATACACTTTAAGCACGCTTACCTAAGGCTTTCACTCTTGCTTAACTCCCTCAGAACAAAATCAGAGCAGATTTCCTTAAAGATAATGGCAATACAGGCCATCTTATGCAGAATAAATAAAAATCTGAGGGAAAACCAAACAAACAAATAAAAAAAAGATATTTAGTGAATGACATACTGAAGTATGCTCATAATTCTGCTTTTTTTCTTCATTGGTCCATTTCCAGTGGACCGTGGCAACCCTGGTATCCTGTAGAGGAATGTGTTGTCACTCTACCATAAATGCTCTAATTTTAGAGTCAAGGATGAATGACGACAGCGTACATGATCTGTTCTAGAATGAAGCGTCCTAGTCACACACACAAGACAGGTACTATACCAAGCACCAGGAACACAACAGTGTTGTAGAACAGCTAGTTCCAACGCCCCTACCATGAGCAGGGACACCTCCCAATAGACCTGGTTGCTCAAAGCCCCATCCAAACTGTCCTTGAATACTTTCAGGGATGGGGCATCCACAACTACTACAGGCAACTTGTTTCAGTGTCTCACCACCCTCACAGTAAAGACTGCCTTCCTAATATCTAGTCTAAAACTACTCTTTTCCAGTTTGAAGCCATTACCACTCGTCCTATCACTACATGTCCTTGTAAACAGTCCCTCTCCTTCTTTCTTGTAGGCCTCTTTTAAGTGCTGAAAGTCTGCTATAAGGTCTTCCTAGAGTCTTCTATTCTTCATGATGAATTTGTACATATCTTTCTGGACTGAGATAGCTAACTCAGTATCACTTTCATGAAATATTCTTGAAGGCATGGAGCATGGATTTTTTTATCTTGGTGAGGCTAGATGAAGAAATCACTGAAGGAAACACAAGGGAAATAAAACCAGATATGTTTCCAATAGTGTTTCACATCATGGTAATTATAGCAACATAAATAAATCATAGTTATTTTTCCAGTGAATGTAAAATAATTTTAATTATTTTTTTGAAATTAAAGTTTATATTCTGAAGGACAAAAGAATAGAAACTCTCTAGAAAAAAGTATCAGAAAAGGAACCTGTGGTGAAATAATACAATTCAATACTTGCTTGAAATCTTATGAATAAGAAGCCCCTTAGGGAATGCCAGACAAGCAAGCCCTCACTGTCAGATGAGACATATGACCTTTGGGCTTTTTTAGTGGCAAATTTTGGTTTCTAAATATTCCCTTCCAACTTCATTATAAAGATAACTGAATTAGCAGAACAAAATTGTAACATCTTTAGATGTATGCCAAGAGTGAATGACAAAAAGATTAATTAACATCTACAGCAATACTGACAAATAAACAGTAAATGGTTGTAAATAATATGCATGACTTTCTGTCCCTCCATTAAGTTGCAAATTATAATTGTGTTTTAATACAGTTATAAGATATTAACATGTTTCTATAAGATTGCAAGATTTCTAAGCATGAGACTGAGTCCCAGGGAACAATCTTTCTTCTGTTCACTATTGCAATGGCAGAACTGGAAGGAAAATAAAATAGTAGCACTGAAGACATCATATTGCTTTCAAGGACCTAGAGCAGTCAATGGAAACAGGCCTCTAACTTTTAATAGCAAGTTTTAGAATTTAATATTATGCAATTATCCCCCAGGAAATCCCTCTGCAGGTTGAAAAACTGGAAGCAGAGCTGGTACTGTTAGTCTGCTTTTTCTAGTCAAGAAAAAGATTAGTGTTTCTTAAACCATTTTAAAAAGCCTCTTCAGTTTTCACATGCCGCTTTCCTTTGCTCTGGATGGTCTTCTGCTTGTCTTGCAAGAGACAGTTTACACCAAGCTTAGTTTCTACACATTAAAATTACTTGCACTAACATTCCCTGACAAAACAATGCAGATTCTGCACTCCCTCTTCAGTAAGTACTACCATAGTGCTGGTTTGGCAGCCGATGGAAGTATGTTCCTTGGCCAGTTGCCTAGCTGCCACCCTATGTTTCTTTGTACACTGCACATATTTAAAGAAGCATTTAATCAGGTCTTTTGTCTAAGTGCCCTTTAGTGATGTGAAGTCATGGTGCCTAGATGTCACCTCCTTATTCAGGTGCTGGTCTTAGTCAAGTTTGGTCACTTGTTGTACTCACCCATAGTCCATATCTCTACAATGCACTGTGATGATATACCAGACCATATACATTCTGTTGAAGTGCTTTTGAATCTCCTGGTTAGTCTAAGAGATCACTGGGGGGGGGAGGGAGGGGAAGGGGAAGTAACAACAAACAAAAAAATCCCACTCTTTGTAACACAGGTATATGAAATATTCGCTAAATGTGAGAAAATGAAATAGTAAAAGTATCTCTTTTATTGTTCCTGGTATTAATTATCATGAGGGCTGAGGTAATCCCCAGTAGCTGCAAATGATTGCAAATATCTACTCATTTCATTTCAATGGGTACATTAAAGCAAGCATAAATGGAATTTTAGGTACCCTATGTGATCATAAGTTTTTGATACAGGCAGAAAATTGTCACGTAACTCATTCCACAACCAGTAGTTTTGCTTTTGCTTCTAAGAAACTATGCTGTTTCTATTAAAAAGTACAGTTGGGTGGGTTTTTTCCTTTCTGGTACATCGGAGGTACCCTCAAATTAAGGGCTTCCTACAAAATATGATCTGAAATTGTATGTTTCAGGTGTTCCATATTTGTCTACCCTAGTTTTGAATTTTAGTTTAATACTCACCCAGTTTCCATTAAAAATATTTATATCAATTTGCACTTAGAATTTTTTCGGGGGGGAAGCTAGGAAATAGGCTTATTCAGCTGCCATCAAACGTATTAAAATAAAAAATGCAATATATTAAAACATATGTCCAAAGAAAGTACACACCAAATGAATTATAGGCATTTTTAAAGTAGGGAAGCTTGGAATTAAATTGTGTATTTCTACACCATACCAACAGAAGAAATCTAGGATTTACTTGCCATACTTTAAAATTCTACATCAATAGTCTTCATATATGTCTTGAAGTTCTCATACAATTGTATGAAACATCGCTATATATTCCACACCATGTGAGTTAAGAAAAGTAGTAAGGGCTGTCATTTTGATGCAAGAACACCAGGCATTCAACATCCATCACTATGGCCATTGCTATTTTAAGGAAAATATTTTTGTCTTACTCATAGCATTGTGAAAACCTCTGAAAGACTGTCTCATAGGCACTAATTCTGTTATTTTTCTGGTTTGCAGTTACTGTAAAAAAACCCACACCAAATATGTGCATATAGATATCACATTCTAGATACTAGCATATCTAGAAATGCTGCTGCATACCAGAAGAGTTCTTTCCAAAGCAGCTGGCCTGCATTATTCTATTGTCATTACAACTACAGACAGAGTATCTGCCAATATTGATAGCGAAACTGTTGCAAACGCTGCTCAGGAGGGTGAAGGTCCAGCATGCAAAGTGTAGCAAGCCTGACAGAAATTTTTTTCACATGTACTTCTTCAAAGCAATACACACTTGAAGTTGTCTACTCCATAGCACAGAATAAAATTTTGTCCATTCTGGCTAGTAATAGTTATAAATGGAGACACTTGGCCAAAACAAGAGGAATAACAGGATATTTAGAAAAGGGAATCTTGATACTTGGTCTCTGGTGCCAGAACTGTTACTGCTTCCAGCCGTCTCCCATTTTTTATCACGAAGTATGTTGTGAGAAAAATCCCACAGTGCATAGAGCCAGTGTTAAGGCAGGGAGGATAAAATAACTGCCTATGACACTCATCAAGAGAAAAGCTTGCTGTGGTTTTGAAAGCAGTGCGAGCCGGCTGTCCAAGTGGGCAGTTATGATTCATTTAGCAGGTAATGAACCATCACATGATATGATGAAGCTCCTTCTTCCCATCAACTCTGCACAAAGTGAAGCAGCCCTGTAATAACTTTTGTTTCCTGACGCTTTTTTTTTCTTTTCTAAACTTTCTTTACTTTGAAACATTGCCTACTAAGCAGCACAAGATTCTTCAACATAATTATACTATTCATATAATGAACTTTCCACAGGATGCTGCCATAGAAATCATATGTTTGGATTCAAAATTACTGTAATCAGATTGTACTGTGGTTTTAAATCCAACAGAATATAAACGGATTTTCCTCCTACTCCTCAAAACTAGAATTCACCACAGAAAACAGCTATTTCAGTGAATCGCCGCAAGGCTAACTGCACAGGACAAGTAAGATTTTGGAAATAACACACTTAATTTCCCTTCAAAAGCCAATTGCAAATGTTGCTTTCTGTGATGGATGATACCTGTTTCACTCACAGTTAATCTGTTATATTAAAAGAGCATGGCTGGGCAGAAGTGCACTCCTGTTTTCCTTGTTCTGCCTGCTAACTTCTGCAGCCAGCAGGAAACCTCTAAGGAGCAAGGGGGCGAAATGTCTCCGCAGAGCGCTCCTGAGACTGCTCAGGTGGGTGACTTTCCTGACATATGGGGGGAAGAGGCAGTGACTGAAAAAGGCCATGAGACAGTGTAAAAGCACATGAAAGATTCTGGAGAACAATGAAACAAACAAATATATGGATGTCAGAAGTGACAGAATGAAAAAAAAAATGTTAGAGATCCAGATCAAGTGTCTGACACTTGATGAAACTCAGAAAAATTGCTGAACTGAATGCAGGACTAGTAAAAAGGACCTTCCTATCAAGAATGCAGTGAGCAGGCTGTATATTTATTCTCAACTCATTTTACAGTTAGTCTTCCCACCAATTGATCTAAGTCTCTCTGTTTAGAAAAGTGAAAGCCTTATAGTAATTTTTAATAAATCTTTAGCTCTGGAGGGGCAGAGTCTTTGTAGTGCATTTAGTTTCTGGAAATGTGTATGAACATTTTCCAAAATTCTGGCATACTTTCACAACCATAAACTTCAATAGAGATCTATCCCTGACATGTTTAGAAGATTACATGATAACATTATCAAAATCACTTCTTCCTCAAAGAAAGAGTGGGTGTAAATGCTAATCTTGTCATTGCATAAATGCACCAGGAATAATTAATTTTGCTATGCTGGAATATTCTCCCTGTCTGCTAGAGAAGACAAGTGTCCAATTCATTGCTCACAATTCATTATCAAAACAAGTAAGGTATCTGACAGTAATTTGTATCAGATGACTTCAATACCATGGCTTTTTATTCAGCTCAAAAGCTGTAACTATTTAATGTGCACAAAAATGCAAGAAAAACTTTTTTATGTTGACTGCCACTGAATTTTTGCACAGTCCTAGCCAGGAGAATTTCTTGTGATAGCATCTCACAGATTACAATCACAAGTCTCCAGTTCAACATGAGGAAAAGGAATGGTAGAAATCTTGCATACGGTATTGTTTGCCAGACTTTCACTACTAGCAAGATCTGAAGGCCAGACAGTGACATGACATACAGAAAGGTATTTCTGTATAATTTTTTCCATATTATTTACCATTCGGGATGCCAAATGCAGAAGTCTCACTCAGGACTGAAAAAACCAAACAAATTTCCATGCTATTTTAGTACGAATTATGTTCAATATCTTGAAGCTACTTTTCAGTTCATGGAGTGATGTACAGCACATACACACTGTCAAAGAGAATCAGAAGTACAGGAGTTTTATTTCATACTGTTGCAGCTCTGAAGGCCTGTCTTTCCACCCCCTGTGCTTCAGCTAAGAAAACGGCTGTTTGGATCATCTTTGTATAAATACAAATTGAGAAAACATTTGAAGGAGGCAGGTGAGTGGGGGGTGACAGATGTCAGAGATTAAATTGGTGGTACAAGCAGCTCTGAAACATAAGTATATACTTTTCATTTCCATGCACTACCCACCATACCATGATTCTAAGTCCCCTGTGAGTTACCTTTAACAGAAAGTAGCCAAGGAGAATTGTTATTTTCTGAGGAGTTGGAAAAAATAAATAAATTCATCTAATATTGATTTGCAGTGAACCAGGACTCTTCAGCTACTTCTAGCATCTGGAAAAAATAAATAGAAATAAATATACAAAGACCAACTGGGAATCATAAATGTGGTTCACAGTTTGTGTATCTTGAATTTCAGATATTACCTCTGTATGCACCACCCAAAACTCGGATGAAAAACATTTGAAAATTACATATAGACTATACCTTTTTAAAAATTACCAGCAGGAATTATGCTAAGACATCCAGATACTTCATCTCTGCAAAGCTAAAGGCAAGCTTCTTAAACACTGGAAATTTTCTGTGAAAGTGACTTACAGTCAGACAATGCCAATGGATCATTAAATAGAGATGATTTTCAACTGAACAACATTACCAGAGGTTTAATGCTTTTAATTATTAAGGAGTAAAGACTATCTTCCCAGGTTTTGGTCATCATGCTGACAAAATTCAATGCTATGTAAAATATGAGTTCCAGTACAACTTATAATGAAATATGACAGAATAATGAAAAGCAAATATTACACGGAGGTAAATGGGTTTATAAATAAGATCTGAGTTGGTCTAAAAGGTCACATAAATATTCAAAATGAAACATTTTACTCAATAATTTTTTACCTTGTACAACCATTTATGAATAGTACAACACAGGTAGGACAGACCCGAAGACATCAGGATAACTCTGTCATCTCAATTCTTTCTGTATCACTGTACTACGTAGTACAACGTAGCTCAATGAGACTCTGGGTTTGGCAGAACCTTTCCCTTTCTTCCTCTGCCTGCTTATGTCTACCCTTAAAGTGCCCTTCATTTTGTCAAAGCTGTTTGAAGGGCTCATCTGTAGTTCAGACCACTGAACAGATCTTGGTTAAAAAAAAAACCTCTGAAGAACAAAGGGTCGGGGAGTGTTAATATTACTATGGTATGCTCACTGTAATCTTGCTATTCACTAGGTATGTGTTTGGCCTTTGCCAAGAAAGAGTAGAAGGAAGGCAAACTACAGTGCAGAGACAGGAATGAGAAATGGCAAGAGTGTCTTTAGCTAGTCTTACTGCCAAGACCTGTGTCTCACCAAACTCCGCTCAGACAAGAGTCCTGGGACTCTTGTGCTGCACTTTCTGAAGTCCTAAACCAGAGCAACACTACTGAAATTCAATATAGTTCACAGTACGATCGTGTAACACACTGCGTCATCCTGTTCTGCAGTGACTGACGGGCACAAATCAGAGAATTGGGAATTACACACCAAAACATGTAGAGTAATTTGAATTTTGTGGGAGGAGAGAGTGCTTCGTTTCCCTCATTCCAGCTTAAACAATCCTCAGATAAGTAGATTGATAGTTTTAAGAAGACCTACTTCAGTCTGATTTTTTCAGCCAAACATCTGAATTAATAAAACCCCGTATGTTTTATTATGTTTTTATTTATGTTACAAGTAACACCTTGTACCCATGATTTACAGACACTGTTTTCTTTGCTTTTGTACAGAATAAAAATACCAGGACAAAGTTTTCCTCGATCACCATATGCATGCAGGGGAAGGCAAGAATATATCACGCGTTTGTATCGCAATTCTGCTCAGCTTTCTGACAAAGAATACAAAGGTCTCAGGATCCCACATCAGCTTGTTATATACGTCAAGTTCCTTTGCCTTCCTCTCAATTACTTATTCTGCCCTCTTGATTAGCCAAGATCTACTTCAGAGTGTCTTTTTTTGCCCCTCTATTCTTGTCAATTTAAAACAAGGTTTGGTGTGACTGTTCTTGGCTACTTGCCTTCTGTCCTTTGTCCTTCTGCAGGCAAATCAGGCTCCAGGCAGACTCTGCCAGCTGTTCCACATGGGATGGTGAATAAATTGGCATTTTATCTGCCTTGGAAGAGGTTATGAGCTGTTAATTGTTCAGGATCCCATGCATACAAGGCACAGTACACGTGTAAATTATTAGTCTAATTGCAGCAACAGAATGGTAAACGGCAATCAGCAATGAAGAAGCTACTGCATAGATGTCTAATGGCTTGTATGCAACAGCTGTTGTAATTGAAATTGTGACAAGACCCTGGCATTAATGTAATGATTCTAATAACTGGGCACACAAATGAAACATAAATGAGGACTTGCCTCTGGCAGGACAAAATGAAACAAAAATTACAATTAAATAACACACCTAACAAAAGAGAAGTATCACATGCATGACACCATAAAAAAGCAACTAACTTTGTGCCAGCAGCATCTGAAAAGATTAGACTTTTCTTTCTCCAGTCTTCTGAGATTCAGAGATCCCTCCTATCCTTTTGAATAAGAAGATATATTCCTCAGTGTTACATTTCTGGCAAACCCAGAAAGTCATAAGCAGAAGAACTTTACCTTCTGGGACTGTTCTCAGAAGAGGTTGAGTCAAGTGCTAGTTACGTGGGTTCATCTAACCCCACCCATCTAAAAGGAGAGGCAATCAATAGCTCCTTGCTTCAAAATGTACTTTGGAGCTAACTTTCAGAACACCCTTATTTTCACCCTTATTTATTTTCTCGACAGCATTGCTACAATGATACTTTAGGCTATTTTGAATAAAAATTTTGAAAGCAGTAACTGAATTATAAAGCAAAATTAACTGTACAAAACAAATATATATGATCTAGTTTTCAGATTATGCTTCTAAATGAATAAATTTCCATGACTTCATCATAACTGGGACTGTATTTTTTAACACAAAAAGATGTGGAATTCAATGAAATGTAAATACAGTATCAGTGGAAGTGAATAAGCTGGAGCTCTCTTTTACAGATAACACCTTAATTGCAATTAAATCAGAAAAATATTAAGTACTATTTATCATGGATTTCATTAAAAATGTTTGTGATATTCAGTTGTAATTTTACTTTGTTTCTTGATTTGCTTCATTGTAAGATTTTGCTTTATTTTCATACAGTATTAATACCACAAACTACATCTTACATGCTTAAAAGAAAACAGCAAACCATAATCTCCCAAAAAAATAAATTTTATTAATATATAGTTCAACAGTAGCTTCAATATAATATTTTATTTCTAATTTTCTAGGAAGTGGTCTCTTATTTCACCATTTTCTGTGCAAAAGTTTTATTAATACTCATACAATAATGCTGGCTTTGCTATTTCCTCTAGTAGGAGGGTATGTAGACATTACCTTGGTGCAGCCTAAGCTGGGCACTCAGTGGTGAAATCAACCTACCAGCTGGCAATACTGCTGCTTCACCTAGACAGACAGGAGTCCTAGTTTGTGCAGACTCCCTCTGCAAAGTGCTGTGTCTACCGTCTATTTTCTCATGACAATACAAATCTCACTGCAGCAAATACGTTCTTGATTACCTAACCTGTTCTCCTGCCAGTGAGTAATTAATACTGTTATCACTTAATCAACTGTTGTTTAAATGCAGAATATAAACTATGTCCTTGGTTTTGTTCTTTTCACTCTGTACACTGGTAAAAACAATAGGCTCTTCAATAAAGTTTCCCATAGCTCAGGCTCTTGAAATGTCAGTACACAGAGATTAAAAAGAAAAAGCTGTATTGCAAAAATTTACATCTTGCGGCACCTAGAGAATTAAACACTTTAGCAATCTATTTTAGACATTTCCAAACTTGTTTTTTTAAGACCTGTGTGAGAACATTTTTGTTTTCATAATTATTTTAACTGCTGCTTAAGACTCCAGAAAATGCCAAATTATTTCACTAGACAACTTGGGCATCATTAAGCTCTTGCCCAGAGACTGAATCTCCTCTGATATCATGTGGTTAACTTTTAGTTCATGCTACAGTCAGCAGGGTCTTCTTACTTATTTCACAGGACTTCAGTGATGTCCTGACTGACAGGTGAGCCATTCCTGTTCTTTTTCTAGAGCAGAACTCAGTGCTACACAAAGTCACGAGGCCTGTGGTAACTGACAGCAGCGGCAATGCTGGGGAAGCACACCCCAGACTCCAAACTGGACTCAGCACTACCCTCAAAGTACCTCATCTTCAGGCTTAAACAGCAGCTATAAGAACTATAGTCAGCTTGCAGCAACATCTGACTGGTTTTTCACTGTGGATTGGTCTCTTGTGCTCTGAGAAGTTTTGTCCCCAGTCCTGATTAAAAAAAAATAAAATTGATAGACAACATGAAGCTGGTTGGGGGTTTTTTTGGTTTTTTTTTTTAATTTCCTAGAGGTAGAAAGACAATATCCCTATGACAAGAACTCCTTAGGTAGGATGTGGGAGACCTTGGAGGAAGATCATATTCTGGAGTTCTCCCACATTTCAGCTGATTCTCTTATTTATTGGTCAATCAGAAGTAGGACATTCTCAATCCTAGCAGCATAGAATCATACAACAGTTAGAACTGGAAGGANTTTTTTTTTTAATTTCCTAGAGGTAGAAAGACAATATCCCTATGACAAGAACTCCTTAGGTAGGATGTGGGAGACCTTGGAGGAAGATCATATTCTGGAGTTCTCCCACATTTCAGCTGATTCTCTTATTTATTGGTCAATCAGAAGTAGGACATTCTCAATCCTAGCAGCATAGAATCATACAACAGTTAGAACTGGAAGGAACCTTAAAGTTTATCTAGTTCCAACACCCCTGCCATAGGCAGGGACACTCTCCACTAGATCAGATTGCTCAATGCCTCATCCAAACTGTCTTTGAACACTTCCAGTGATGTGGCATCCACAACTTCTCTGGGAAACCTATTCCAGTGTCTCACTCCCCACACAGTAAAGAATGTCTTCCTAATATCTAATCGAAATCTACTCTCTTTCAGTTTAAAACCATTACCCCTCATCCTATCGCTACACTGCCTGATAAAGAGTCCCTCCCCAGCTTTTCTGTAGGCTCATTTTAGGTACTGGATGGCTGCTACAAGGTCTCCACAACCGAAAGGCTGAACAACCCCAACTCTCTCAGCCTGTTTTCACGGAAGTGGTGGTCCAACTCTCTGATCAGCTTCATGGCCTTCCTCTAGACTCACTCCAACAGGTCCACGTCCTTCTTATGTTGGGGGCTCCAGAGCCTGACGCCGTACTCCAGGTGGGGTCTCATAGGAGCAGAGTAGAGGGGCAGAACCACCTCCCTCGACCTGCTGGCCACAGTTCTTTTCAGGCAGCCCAGGATATGGTTCATTTTCTGGGCTTTGAACACACATTGCTGGGTCATGTTGAGCTCCTCATCTGCCAACACTCCCAAGTCCTTCTCCAAAGGGCTACTCTCAATCCATTCTCTGCCCCGCCTTTGTTTGTGCTTGGGATTGCCCTGACCCACATGCAGGATCTTGCACTTGGCATTGTTGATCTTCATGAGGTTAGCATGGGCCTGCCTCTCAAGCCTGTCTGGGTCCCCTGGATGCTATCCCTTCCCTACAGTGTGTCGACTGCACCACACAGCTTGGTGCCATTGGCAAACTTGCTGAGAGTGCACTCAATCCCACTGCCAAATCTCTCCTGCTAGAAAAACAAAATAATGAAAGTAACCTCTGACATAAGAGAAATTCTGCAGCAGAAATTAGGTCTTCAACAACCAAATTGACTAGCATATCTTTATCCCCAACAGATATTCTGTGTCTCTCTCTCACCTCCATTGATTTCATTCTGCACATTGAAACTAATCTATTCTTACATAAATTTTTTTTTTCCTTTTCAGATCAGATCTCTGTCTGGGTTCCTGTGATGCAGAGGACTTTGACAGCTTTTCACAGAAAGATGCATTTACCCCATGTTCAAAACCTTACCATGTGCTTCAGTACTGGTATCTCATAACATCAGTCACCAGCAACAGGGTAATTTTATTATGACCATAGTAGATGGCAGTAAGAGTTTTAAGTGAATGACACCAAAGCCCAAATTTAACTGCTTAACTTTACATAATTCAAATACTTCATTTAGGTTTTTAGACACCATGGACTTCTTCAGAAAACAGACAGAAGTACATTCCTGTTTTCTTCCATTACCTATGTTAAGAGTTTACAGTGAAAAGAGTTTTAATTTAGGTATACCAGTTAAGTATCTAAAAACAGAAATATAATCCCCATATCTCACTGCTCCTCTACACAATGTTGTGAGGCAAAAGATACTTTTACTTCCCTGTCTTTATAGAAGTAATGAGTAGGCTTCAAAACATTAGAAAAATCAGAACAATTCAAGCACTGCAGACTCCCACAGCTTAAACAAAGCTGTTAGAACAGCGTTGAACAAAAGGTCACTCTGTGAACCTCTCCAAATGTTCCTCCTAGCCGATATAATCTTCAGTGAACTCACTATTTTTATTGTCAGATACACAATTAGGAGAGTTCTTAGTGTTTTATTATTTTGTGTCCCGAAATAAACAAAAAAATTTAAAAGACTCATTTATCTATGAATGTATAAAAGTGTATCAAGTTAGATTTCAATTAATGCATTACAACACAAACATAAAATCATAGAATCATAGTTTGGAAGGGACCTTAACATATATATAGCTTGATATTTCTGACACTTTTTGTATTTCTTGGAGGGCTGGTATATGTTTAAACTTATGTTTCTATCCCTGCAATACTGGAAATTGAAAGTTATTCTCGGTGTTTTATTTTGCTTTATGAAGCAGGTTTGAATGAACACTTCTAATACATTGTATTGCAAAGATGCAAAAAAATTATAGCTAATAAGTCAGTCAATATCATGTAGTATTTGGTAAAATGTAAGTTCTATAAAACATTCTACCATCTGTTAAAAAAAAAGCATGGGTATCTATAATGACAAATTAAAGGAGGTCCTGTAATGATATAAAACATTTCTTTAAAATGCAGTCTACACTCCACTAGCTCTTCCCAACATTATCTTTGCTTGTTTGAAGGGGCTTATCCATAAATAAAGTTATTAATAATGTTTTTTTAATGACAATCCATGACAGCTTAAGATGATCAGAGAAACACTGAGAATTTACCAAATTCATCAGTCTAAGTCAAAACATTTGATGAAGTACCAGAACAGGGATAAACATTGCCAACCATTGCTTATCAAGTTTTTTCAAAATGCATAAGGTGGCCATGACTCCAAAGCTGTATGTTGACAGCAACAGGAAGCTGCAGTCATGTTGTTGCCTCTTCAGAAGTACCCTCCAAAAAAATATTGGAACAGCAAGTTTATTCCTTCTGAGATAACATATACAGTGAATACAGTAAACATAACTGAAAGTGACAGCACAGTATCTGATCTAAATTTGAGAAACACAGTGACTGACAAAGCTCTCTCCTTACTTAAACTTTAATATACAATGAGAAATGTGAAAGGAATCAATACTGGAAAAAAGATGTTTTTCTTGTAACAGTTCAGAGCAATTACATAGTGTACATAGTTCTGTCTGTGTCCTGGTGGAAATGCTTGTATTGGATCTATCTGAATTCCACTGAAGTAGAAGATACTCAATAATTTAGCTTTTGTCAATCTTCTGCACAATACGCTATTATATTTAGCTTGAAGACAAACAAATGCAATTTTATGAAAAGTATCTGAGAGCCAGGGAATATAGTCATTTCACCAATTTACCTGTAAAGATATTTTTAGTGAATCAGATTATTTACAAGCTACGGCATAATATTATCACAGTATATCCACATGAAAATGTTGTTAAGAAACAGTCCACCTAAAAGTTGGAGGTTTTTAAAACAATCTTCAAAGTTCTGATTTGACTTATGTTTCCGCTGACATGGGCTGTGGAGCTCCCACACACTGGGCTCCCACTGTGGATCTCCTCCTCTGCACAGACACAAAGTGAATACCTTGATATTCTTGGGGTGTCATGAAGCAGGGCACTCTGACATATCTGCATGAGAATCGATGGGAACTATTGGAGTAGCTGGAACTCTGGATCGGCATTGTTGCCTATCCAAGACATACCAAACAGATTTGTTGAATGCAAGTGTCAGTTAACAGGTTTGGGTGTCTTACAGTAACCATAGGTTTTTCAGTCTTGTAAATATTAAATCGAAATCTAGCCTGATACTGCTTGCTTCACAATAGATTTCCCTTTATATCATTTAAATACTTTATAGGTACACATTTGAAGCTGGAGATGAATCACTGTTTGCGAGTTCCTGATTTCTGAAACTAGGAAGAAATTGACGATATAAATCTAAGAGTGTAAAAGGAGGACTCCTATTGGCTAGATTCACAAGATCAACTGTAAGAAAAGCTTCCATGCTATAAGTCTCCTTTCAAATCTCTAGAAAATTCCAGTAGTGCTATGGAGCACTAGCACTTTGTTTTTGTAGAATAAACCAACTTTTTTCAGTCAGAAGACAGGCAGAGAGAGAATTGTTTAAATAATACAAGATATAATCAATTAAAATAATATATATTGCATCCTAATTTAGAGGCCTGACTAGGCACTACTGCCTTCTCTTTAACTGTATACTCCCTCAGTGTTACTCACTAATTTTACTTTTAAAAGCTTGTTCTGTCAGAAATTACAATAAAATGGGAGCAAGAAATCCAGGTAGGTTGTTTTAGGAAAGGTGTTGCATCTTTATCGGGCTTTGGATTCAGTCCTGCGAACATACTTAACAAGTGGTTTAGCTAATGACAGTATTTAGCCAAATGACTCTTAAATAGGTTCTGGCTTAATGTGGATGCTCCGTTACTGACAGAGAAAGTGTTAATAATCCTCATAAACCACTAACTGGAAGACAAGAAAATAATTCCTTAAATCCCTTACTCCACCCCCTTCCCTCTTTTTATTAATTAGGCTTAAAAATTAATGCCCATTAATAAGGCAGACCCTATTAACAGAGCCTCCTTATCATAAATATATTTGCTTCAAACACAGCTGCAAAATTATTTTAAGTTTGAAGGAAGTGACATGTCAAAGTTCAACTTCTTTGTTTTTTTCTTTTCTTCCAGGGAAGAAACAATGCGTGCCAGACAATTATCAGGCTTGACTGTTTCCCTTGGTCACCCTGCTGGGCTGTTTTTGCTGGTGTGTTCACCAGTGGTTATAGAAACAAGCAGTTCTGAATAGTAGGACTAATGAAGCCTGACTTAATTTAGATTTATGGTTCAAAGGATTCTCCTACACTTACAACATCTCTCTTCTGTAGAGTTTCTACTGTCTATCATGAACTGGCCTTATGCTGCAGCATTACTCTTGGGTGAGGGGGGAAGGATTATTTCCAGAGTGGGGAGACCTCAGCTCTGATAGGACCCGCTCTTGTATCCAGGTAACCGGTTTGATAAAGGAATTTTTAACCCTGTTTATTTATTTGTCAAATTTGGGTAAAAGTTACCATCTCAGTTCTCTGAGAGCTGGCATGAAAGTCATTGTGAGGAAGGGAAAGGCAGAAACACATGTTGCATGCAAGGAGTAGTCTCTCTAGTCTCGTTTTCTTAGGAAGCTGGGATAAGAGGGCTCTGGGCACTTGTTTTCCTTGCTCTTAGTACAAAAGCTGTTAACTCTCTGAAGCTCTAGCTTCCCCATTGCTCTTCTGTGCTTGGCAGTTTTTGTGGGGACCAACAAAGTCCCCCAGGCAGGCCACAACTTTTCTTGAAACTACTGAAACCACCTGTGGGATATGTGAGCAGGTTACCTGAGAACAGGACACACACATGACTTTGCGTGAACATCTAACTGCAAATTGCTTTCTCAGCGGAGAATAAATCATCCTGACTCTAAAGAATCTGCCAAAGCATCTTGGTTTTCTTACTCACTCTGATAAGTCCAGCTTCTTGTCTGTCTAATATAATTGTTCGCTGTTACATCACTGAATCTGTAGTGATGTCTTCCAGAATAAGGAAAGGGCTGATCAAAACATCCCTTTCTGCTTTCATTAATATTCATAATATTGTTCTTTAATAAAAAAAAAGAAAAACTCAAAAACAAACAAACAAAACATTGCTTCTTACACCATATTTCTTTTTCCTTATTTTCTCTCTTCCCCTCCCCCCCCTTTCTGTTTTTAATATTCTCATCAAGTTTAGTTTTGAGGTTTTTACATCCTGCTTCACTGAAATGAGACTCTGGCTTTTACCACCTACCAGTGACAAAGCACCTAATGGGATGCACAAATATTACCTTTCTAGAATAATCTTCAAACTTTTCCCTACTAGTAAATTCAATTTTTTAAAATATATACTGCTCTGTCTTGCATATTTTCTTTTGAGGTCTTATCCACAGCTTTCCTGGAGCTGAAATAAGGAATAATGAATCTTTCAAATGTCTGTGTCAAACATTTTTCCACTGTTAAACTGATCTAGTAATATTCCAGTAACTCATTAAGCCAAATTAATACTAAATGTCAGATCTAACACTCTGAGTTCTAACTTCCTTATTGTGGCATTCAGAGGGAAAAGCAATTGTAATGACTCTCCTGAAGCTAATTTCTATACCTGCTATTATACTGTAAAATACTGGTTTGCAGCTGAATAATAAAATAGAACACAAAGACACTTTTGTCAAGTCTCTCTAACTTAATTACAAATTTAACTAGAAATCTTACAGTGTATACACGCTAAAGCATTTCATCTGCAAGGCACTCCCAGAGACAAATGAAGGAGGAAACACTCAATTTCTCAAGCAAATGTTCAGAGCTATCTGTTGCTAGCTGTTTCAACTGTTCTTCGTTGTTAGTATGCCAGACCTCAGCCATCATTTTTTGTCCAAGTTTACGCTGTAAATCCCATTCATTTCACCAGAAGAATTTATAAGTGAGATACTGTTCAATATAAATGAATCAAACTCAAGTCCTGTATACCCAACTTCTCATCTTCTCTAGAAATAAAAACTGCAATCAAACATGTTGCATCAACCATTCTAAGAAATATATGTCTGACTAGGCAGTATGGATTACTCTGACAGTTTCTGGCCCTACATTACAAATAAAAGAAAAAGAAAGAAACCAAAACAAACCTCAACTGATTTTAAAACAAAAGGTTCTAATTTAGAACTGGAAATTCCAATTCCAATACAGTCGTATTTCCAATACTCCTGTGACTAACTAGCTTTAAATGTTGTTATTACTCAAAAGTTTTCTGCAGAAAGGTCAATCCATTTAACTCTATATTTCTTTGGTGTTTTCTTTATATACTATTCTTGTGTTCTGCATTTTTTCCCCTTATAAACAGTTCTCTGGATGAATGTTAGCAATTATTGTTAACAATTATTCTCAGTTCTTGAAATGATTCTTTTACAACAGAAGACATAAGACAATTTCACATCCTCGGCCTACTTTCTTTTCAAAGGCTTCTCAGTCTTTCCTTAGTGGAGAGTGAGCAAACAGCTTTTCTGAAGAACTGGAACTTAATCTTTTCTAAAAAATACTACATCCCAAAAGAAATGTTGTAAACACAATCTTAATTTTTATTTTGGCAGAGTATAACAAAAACATTAGATTGGGGAATAAGAAATTCACACCACAGTACCTCCATCACAGGCAGAATAAGAAAACTTTTTTTAACTGCTAAGCTATTTGGTCAATTAACATTTTTGGCAATATGCTTCTGCATGTGTGTAAAAGCTCTGCTTCCCATTCCATCCAATAAGTAGTCCCAAGCAAGACTATGTAGCTCATTTAAATTTAAAATGCAGGCACTATTTCTCAGTGTCACTTAACCACTTTTGCCTCATAATGAAGGATGTTGTGAAGTTCAGGCATATAAAAGTATCCTGAAATAGACTAGCCACGCTCATGAGGAAAATGGATTAATTGCTACCTCTTGAGGGGGGGAGGAGAGGGGGGCAGATTTTTATGTGGGGAAAGGGTGAAAGAGAAAAATGGAGGAGAGAAACAAATGTTTTCTACATTTTCCTACAACTTCTATTTGCCCTTCCACATGACGCCCTAATAAAGCTGTCTTAGTGTTTGAGACTTATTGGTCTAATTGGTATCATTGTTATTCCTATAAATACCAATACAGAATTTTTCAGAATGCTAGAATTTACTTCTAATTATTTTCTTCTAAAGTATTATGGAAGTTGCAATTCACTTCCTAGAAACATCTGAAATAAGGTTTAAGGGTTATTTGATTTTTGATGTATTATGTCTGTTCTAATCTGTATTTCCTCAAGAAAGCTTACAAAGCCAAATTTAACAAGAGCTTAAGTTATTTTATTTCAAGTAATAATTGGAAACTGTTGAGTAAATATTGCTTTCTGCTATGCAGTCACTTACCTAATAAAATGTACTCTTACAAAATGTTAAAATACCCCTGTTTCATTCCAACAGATAATTTGGAGATATTTAACCAAAGCTTTCAGATTTGTGAAAACAGCTTGTCAGTTGTATCTGAAATAACTTCTCTGCTTGTTTAAACAAAACTTTGTGCTGTCAGTGACACTGTAAATGTAGGTGAAAGTGCTAAAATAAAAACAGAAGAAAACAAGTACCTTTTCCCAGCTTTTTTTTAACTTTATACTTACCGAGTAAGTGTTATGCAAAAGATGGTATTTGGTCTCACCTGTATGGTGAGCACGTGGCAGGTGAAAAGCCTTGCATGATCAGATCGAAAGATCTAGCCCAATTTTCTGTCTGTGAAAGTGGACAATTACTGCTAGTTAAAGAAAGACCCTTCTCCTGCTTTGCCTTCCTCAATTCTACTTTAGGGCCTTTAAATTACATCCATCTGGACTTTTATTTCTAATAGTTACTGGTCGATCTCTCCTCCATGTATGCCTTCTGTACCTCTTAAAACTTATTTTGACTAAGCCTCTTAACATTGAAATAAATTTTAAAGATTTTTTTTTTTCTGGTATGCAAACAAATCATTCCTGATTCATTGATCTTTATGATGTTTCATTTTTTAATGAATTTTGTTACTACTTCCTTTTTCTATGCAGAATTACAACGAATACACATGAGCAGGGAATTCACACGCATGTCATCTGTAGCATTTTGATTCTCTAGCTGAATCTGCTCTGAAGCCAGCATTATTATGAATGGATTTTTGGTTGTTTCTTCCTCTGCCACACCATGACATGCTGCTGTGCTGCAGCTCCAAAGAGCCATATAGGAGCCTACTATTTCACTGTTGTCTTCATTTAATATTGGTACAGCAGTAGCACCAGAAATGTGACAAGAGCTGTCATTGGGAGACAAAGATTGTCTTTCCCCAAAGATTTTACAAGAAAATGAAAAGGCAACAGCAGAATAAATTAGCTGGGAGAAAATGATAGTTGTGATCACCACAAAGAAATGTTAGAAGTCATTACTTCTTAAATGTGAGCATCATGTCAAGAGAAAGGTATAATAGTGAGCAAATGGAAGCAGACAAAAAGCTGGCTCACAGGCATAGTATCTACCAGGGAGGGGTTTCTTCTTGTCTACTGGGTGGTATATAAGAAAGTGCAATGGTGCTGTAGAAAAAAAGAAAATCTTTAAAAATGCTACGGATAGTCTCAAAGATACTGTTAACCCAAGGCAGCTGATGATTACTGTGTCTGGTCTCAAGGGTCAGAATAAGTGACAGTCATTTGTCTTGTTTAGCTGTCTGTACAGCATCTGTTTCTATGGAGTGATATTCTACAGTATTGATTCAATGAATAGAAACACTTTATCAGAACATACATTAAGGGATATATCATTGGCTCACTTGGAACTTGTTAAATGGTTGCTCAACCTTAAAGCTGACCCAGCTTTGAATGGGAGTTTGGAGCAAACACATCACTAAATTGTTTTGTGAACCTGCAAGAGAAGACAACTGTTCTCCAAACCTGCGTTTGCTGGAAAATTTTGCCAGCATTTCCCAAATAAGTCAGGAAGTTCTTAGTTTAGCTAAATGCTTGCCAGAACTCTGCTCTGAATAAGTAGGAGTGTACAAATTTGGGAGACTACATCTGCATAGCTGTATGTGAGATATAAGAGGACTACCATATGTTCTCTCTCCACCAAAATAGTTTTCTCTTAAAACCAGGCTGTTTTCACAAAGAAAAAAAATGTAGTAGATAGAGGGTACAGAATCCCTGCATCAGAGGACTAGAAATGTATCTACACAAATCAAATAAATATGGGATATAAGATCTTTCTGATCTGGTCTTTGTATAAGCAGATTAAAGCATGGCTTGCTTTCATTTCAGTTTACAATTCTGTTTTTTGACAACTTTTATACTCAGCCTGTCCAAAAAAGGCTAAAATTCCAGACACCCTTGAAGTTACTCAGCACGTTCTAACCTCTGTTTCAACCTGTGACAAAACTAACCTTTAAGGCAGATACAGGGTATCAGCAGATCAATGTTATGTGTAAAAACACAGGAAACTAAGACTGTAAAATACTGTATGCAGAGAGATAGTATGGCATGGTGAGAATAACAACTATCTCAAAGTACAAAAGTTGCTAGAGGCTTCTGAGTAGAGAAAACAATGATTTAAAAAAAAAAAAAAGAAAAAAGAAAAAGAAGAACTGCCAATGCAGATTGGGAATGGAAGTGTTGATAAATGTGTGTTATCAACAAAGACTAAATCTTTCAGGGTGAAAATCTATCAGTGAAGTATACTGCATTCAACCTGAACTCTTTGTGCTCACATTCAGAATGATGGGACACAAACCCATTCAGATTCTGAATATGATAAGGTACTCATGCTAACATACCTTGCCTCTCAGTAGGATTGTTTTATATTTAATGCCATTCTATATAGCTTTTGAAACTCACATATAATTTGTTCAGACTTTTTCGTAATACAGCATTTGGACATATTCTTACTATCCTTCACCGAAGTAAGGTGCAAAACAAAAAGAGGAGCAGTGTCAGCAAGTGGAAGGCTATGGTAAAAAATCAAAACAGAATAAAAAGCTAGGGAATGTAACATTCTTGATAAGTGATGACAAAATGCCAGACATAACACAGAAGACTCTCTAAAGGGATTACACTGGGATTCCGTTTCCAGTAGGGGACAGCATCAGATGGCGCAGAGGGAAGTGGACAGGTAGGCACTGTAGGTAAGTAACTAGAGGACAACTTGCCCACGAAGAGAGCTTCCGTCAACTGCTAATGGTAAAGTCTCAATTTACAAGGCCTGTGTGGTTCTTCTTGTTAACATTTGGAAATTTGTTAAAAATTTTATTATATCTGGTGAAGGCATACACCGCTGGAAGCAATTCCTGACATACAGTCAGACACGGAGAAACATCCCCTGGGATGTAAAACCTTGCTCCTGTCCCTGGATCCTGGCACAGTTCTTGGTCAAGAGATGAGCAGCACATGACTCCTCTGTGTGCTTGCTCCTGCATAAGTCTTTTTCCCTTCCCCTCAATGTGTCAGTTGTGCAGTGTTTCTGTTGTACACAGAATAGGCCAACCATGGCCTGGGAAGACAGCTAGTAGTGGTACTTCTGGAGAGATTTTATTGCTTGAGGTGAAGGATGAGTGCTGCAGCCAGGTGGAAAAATTACACAAAAAAGGATGGCAAAAAAAGTCAGAGAATGTGGTGTTATTGGAATGACTGCTTAATTCTAGTCATAGCATGAAAGGCCATTAAATTCCACCTGTCCTTGTTGCAGTTTATGAGTACCAACAGTGCACCAGAATGTCATAGTTTTTTGCACTGAAGTTCACAGTACCGTTTTTGAAGGTGACACAATGTTCTTTCGCTTATGCACGGACGATCTTCAGGGATCACACACATATCATTGCCCGCCAAGGCCATTCTTGTTCAGAGGACATAGTCACTGTCATGAGTTAAATAGTCATGATCTGCAGTGTTGGAAGGTGGCATTCTGATTTGCAATATTACTGGTGGTAACGTGGGTATGTCTTTAGTATCTTTGCTGTAGAAAGTGTGGAAGGTGTCTAGTAGGAGAAATGGTGTTACTGTTGCAATGCTTATTGAGTATCTTGTACAGGGATGTAGTGTTACAAAGCTCCTTCCTTCCCCAACAGGGTCCCATCCCCCTTTGTCTTGTCTCGAACCAAGGCCCCCTTGCCATATTTTGTCAAAGCAGAGGAGTGTTGCACCCAAAACAAGCAATGATCAGTATTTGCTTGTCTCAAACCCAGACAAGTACACATTTTAGTGTATTTTAAGTGTAACTGGCATATTAGCATTTTGTAATATCATAGAACCACTAATAGCATTTTGTAATATCATAGAACCACTAATAGCATTTTGTAACAATGCTAAGCTTAAATAAAGAAATAATAGCGATTGCTGCAAAGGAGCAAATGCAAACCTCTGGTATGATTGCACAAACAAGGCAAGGGCAAATATGGGCAAAGAAAAATCTGTAAGATAAGACCTGAGGATGTAGAACAAGCTTGAGAAATGTCTCTACACCAAAATAGGCCTGCAAAGCAGACAGAAAAGGAGACTGATGGAACCAGACTAAACCTTCAGCATAAGTAAGACCCATGCTTGGTGAAACCAGAGCAAGTGCTCATCTTGAAAATACGTCAAAAGCATATGAGATCACCCTTTTTTCTTTTAAGGATGAGGAACATAAAGTACTGTTGTAATATACTATGTTAGACAAAATATAATATCATGCTGTTGGAAGTTCCACTATGAGGAAAGATTTAGAAAGATTATGAGGAAAAACATTAACAGAACAGGAAACAGAGCAACAGGATCACCCCAAACGTACCTGAACTCTTAATTCCTCAGCTGCAGTGAAGAAAATGAGTTTAGCCTAAGTTTCTAGCTTATGAGGGAACATAGAGTTATTTGGAAGGCCTTACTTTCAGGTAAATGAACCAAGAGCTACTGAGAAAAGAACAGGCAAGTTTACATTTGTGGTGTCAATATCAGTGCCTTATTGACCGTGTTGCCTGCCCATGTGTTAAATTAAGAATAGCTAATCCATGCTCTAGACGTCTTCTTTTCAACCAGCTGAGTACAGAGGATCAGTGGTGCCATATTTACTCTGTTGTTGCTGAATCTTCTTGAGGTGTTTGAATAACACTTTTTTTTTTTTTTCCTGGTTCAAATTACATCATAAGAGTGAGCCTCCATTTTCATGGTTTAATCCCAGCTGCCAACTAGGATCACTCAGCCATTCACTCACTCCCCCCCCTTTCCTACCCCAGTAGGGTAGGGAGAAGAGAGAGAAAAAGGAGGAAAAAAACCCCAACCCATTGGTTGAGATAAAGACAGTTTAATAGCACAGTAACGGAAGAGAATATTATGATAATTAATAATAATAATAATTAATTGATAATAAGAATAAGAATAAAAGAATATACAAAATAAAGTGATGCAATGCAATTGCTCTTACCACCCAATGATCGATTGCCCATCCCAAGCAATGATCACAGATTCCTGCCCCCCAGCCAACTCCTATTAATACACTGACCATGACGTCTATGGTAGGCAACATTCCTTTGACCAGGTTGTCCTGTCTATGCTCCCTCTCAGCTTCTATGGGAAGCTGCAAAAGTCTTTGACTTGATGTATTANCTTCTTGAGGTGTTTTAATAACCCTTTTTTTTTTTTTTCCTGGTTCAAATTACATCATAAGAGTGAGCCTCCATTTTCATGGTTTAATCCCAGCTGCCAACTAGGATCACTCAGCCATTCACTCACTCCCCCCCCTTTCCTACCCCAGTAGGGTAGGGAGAAGAGAGAGAAAAAGGAGGAAAAAAACCCCAACCCATTGGTTGAGATAAAGACAGTTTAATAGCACAGTAACGGAAGAGAATATTATGATAATTAATAATAATAATAATTAATTGATAATAAGAATAAGAATAAAAGAATATACAAAATAAAGTGATGCAATGCAATTGCTCTTACCACCCAATGATCGATTGCCCATCCCAAGCAATGATCACAGATTCCTGCCCCCCAGCCAACTCCTATTAATACACTGACCATGACGTCTATGGTAGGCAACATTCCTTTGACCAGGTTGTCCTGTCTATGCTCCCTCTCAGCTTCTATGGGAAGCTGCAAAAGTCTTTGACTTGATGTATTACTTGGCAACAACTAAAACAATATGTGTTATCAACATTATTTTTGCACTAAATTCAAAACGCAGCAGTTACTAGGAAGAAAATTAACTCTATCCCAGCTGAAACCAGGACACACATTTACTGTTTCATGTTGTATGGCTTTGAGTGTACCATCAATATTTACCAAAGACTCCCAAAGAGAGTGTTTCAACAGTTTATTGCAGTTTTACCACTTAATTTGAAATGTTTGGTGTAAATTTTTTTCATTCTTTAATGCATCTATCTTTTCTGCTCCTACTAGTGTTATCCCTAGGCCTCTAAACACTGCAAGGCAAGGGAATTAAGTAATGACAGTAATGATAGTAGAATTTTTCTTCTTTTTTCCCCCTAATCTTGACATTATGACCAAACATAGAACTGGCCTATTTCTAGCTGATGGCACCCTCTTTGTGAACTTTCTCCACTGATATTCATCAGAATCCTCACAGGAGAGAAACATTCGTTCTGCTCGCATTAATCACAGCTGAGCATCCCTCTCTGAAATCCCAGGAGGAGGAACATCAGTGTCACAGGGCACATAGCATCACATTATTTGCAGAAGGCTTTTTTTCAGCTACTGACTGTTTGTTCCAGATTAACATGAAGAATAAATGAATGAGTACAAAATTTTAAAAGTCTGCAAAAAAATCTAGACTTATATACATTTATATAGAGTGGAACACTACGAAGTTCTTCGTGTTCATGTATTTCACATACTGCTTAATATCTTACCAGTAAAAAATTACCAAAAAAGCATATTATTCTTATGCACTAAGACATTTTCCATTGGTAAGACACAATATTAAGATTTTCTGCAGTCATTTAGGATTTCATTGAGTGATGCATGATATTATGTCAGTATTTTGTGCTAACCTCATTGTATGTCTAAATAACTGACTGACCTTCCTGGTAAATTAAAAGAGAAAATACAGTCATATCCATCTATAGTTTCTCCTGTAAAAAATATGCCCATTTTTCCTACTTTTCTCTGCAACTTTTCTCTCACAATACCCTCAGACTTCTGACCTCAGCTGTAGCAGGATACAGATTTCCCTTTTTTGACAAAGCTACATCTTCTTTCTATCTGGCAATGGTCATATGATTTATAAGAGTAAAAAAACCCCACAACCAGAGAATACACCTTTTTCACATTACACACATAGTACTAGTACTATAAGCACACTCATTAATAACAATTGCCTTTGTAAGTGATTTCACAGTTCAGATATATTTACTAGCAGTACAAAGACATCGGACTCTTAGTTTCAACAACTGTGCAGAATTCTGGTGTTCTTTTAGGTTACTACACTTTAAAACAGCAACAGGTTTGATATAAATATATTATTTCCTTCAGGTCCAGAGGTGCAATCCATAGCTACCCTGAGTTCAGGTTTGAAAGCATTAAATGGAAGAAGAAAATTATGATTTTCAGTGATTGCCATGTCCTTGATTTCAGATTTCAATAATCACCCCTTAAGCAATGGCTAGTTCAGACACAAGGCATCTTTAAAATGTTCCCACTAGAGCACCAACTGCTGACTACTCTCTGATCCATCTACAGTGAAAGCCAACATCCTTACTCTTTTTCTTCTCACTCCACAAGTCAGCTACCAAAACTGTATGCATTGTTTTTCCATGACACATGTATTTAGTGAAGATACTTCTTCTTAGAACTTACAAAAAGTATTCCAATTGGATTCTTTGCCTTCCTGCACCATACTTAAGAATTTTACCATTAGTCTATTTATCTTGAGTTCAGTAGGATAATGCTGACATAAAACAGAGACACAAAAGTGAGAATACAGACCATTGCTTGTCAGAGTTATTTGTAGCAGGACAGTTCTTGATTGCACAGTTTCATTTTAAAAGATGAATTGAGTTATCTGACGTTTCCCCTAGTGGCTTTTCTGAGGAAATGTTTTACAAGCAAGTTCATGTATCAAAACAAAGCTAAAACAGGAATTGCAGATGAAGAACTGATTTGTCAGATAAAGTCATGGTCCCTGGAGGTTAATTTAGATCTGCATAAGTAACAAGAATGTAGCATGAGAAAGCACTTTCTAATCAAGCAGACTTTTTTTTTTTTTTTAAATAGTCCCCTGAACTATGTGCTTATTTATCTCATGAGAGATATCAGAATAGAAAATGCAACACCTACTCATAGCTACTTTTTTAGAGAAGGGTCATTGGAGAGAGTCTACATGGGGCTTCCAATTTCCAGTGGGAAGTTTAAAATAGTAAGCTGTGCTGGAGAAGTTTGGAAACTGAGATTTAGACCCAACACAGAAATCTGAATAAGTGCATCATCTATATACTCATTGTCTTCAGAAAGTATTCTGGTTTTCCCCTCTGGAAGACTGTATTTGCTGAAGCTGACAAGAATGAGATGCAGCCACCCAAGAAAACATTGCTGCATATTTTAGCATCAGTTGCAAATATAACAGGAAAAAATCATACTGTCTTAATACTTTTACTTTTCATGAATTAAACTCATGCCTTATCACTGCTTTCCGTTCCATCCTCCCAAGTAGTAGAGCCCTAATCATGTAAGAGACTTCAACTTGGAGAGTTTGTCAGCTGCAGGGTGTAACCAACTGGCATCCTCTGTGAGACATACAGAAAAGACCTGCAACACATCTGCTGATGGGTTACCTCTACTCCTTACAGACTGTGCAAAACAGCATTTGACAGGAACATTCTGAAAGATCAATAAAGTGAAATCCCAGCAGAGCAAAGAGCCACATTCACATTAAATTGAAGATTTTTCTCTGTAGTCTGAACCTTTACCATCTTTGAATATCTTCTAAATATATAATAATTCACCTTTCTTGGAGAAAGAAAGCTCCTTTTATAATAGAGCTACGTGACATTTTCTGTGCAGACTAAGCAATCTGCTGCATGAAGGGTAGAATTTCAAGATCCAGGGGCTGGATAAAATAATGTACCATGATGAAAAAGATCTATGAAGAATAATATTGCACACCAAAAAGTGAGAATATTTCATCAAGCTGTTTTTTTAAGTTTACTTTGAAGAAAACTAGTTCTCTCTTATGCCCTTGCCAGTCTTTCCTTCTGACTATATAGGTCAGCACAGAGAATGATAGAGACAAAAAGAATAAATGTGAATTCTGATTGTAGGAAAAGTTTAATGGTAGCAATAAGGTTTCTTAAATGAATATTATTTGCTTTAACGTATCTTCCCGACCATAATGCAGCTGCTGCTGGAGGTTTCCCACAGAGCTAGCAATTCTAGAGCCTTTTAGATCACACAGGAAAGATTTCTTCATTTATATGCCTCCAAGTGGTGTGGCAAAGCCCTGTATCTTCGTCTCCATCCAGTTATGGTAAAAAGTATGTTTTTGCTGCTTTCTAATTTGAGTTATCTTATGTCCCAAGGCAGTCATACATAAAGTTCTAAAAATCTACAGATTGCAGTTCTACTTGGCTGCTATTCACAGGCTTATCTTGCTCCTTTTTGCCTGACCATGATTCTTGAAGAGTAGCTACAAGAACCTGGGCTGTAATTACTCAGCCACCTGGAGTTTTGTAGGGGAAAACAAGAAAACCAACACTGCTAACAGCACAGAGTATAGTTGCCTTTGAGTCAAGAATACAGTAGGTACAATCAGGTATATGAAAGATCAAATTCAGGAAACCAAAGTTATGTACAGATGAGTCATAAGGGTTGGCTTGAGGGTCAGCTATCTTCAAGATGTCTTGTTTAAGAATACCTGGACTCTTTCTTCTATGACCCATCAATATCAATTCACCAAAGACAATACATGAAGAACACTATAAAAATCCTTTTTACTTCCATTAAATATGCTAACAATATTAAAAAGAACTACTGATTTTTTTGTTTGAATTTTTTCTTTGTTCATTCACTGGTGTAGTGAACCTTTCCCCTTTTTCTTTGTATTAGCAGATTTTCTGCTTGCTTTGCTACAATAGTTCATCATACTGCATAAATTAAGGCATCAGGGAAGCATAACAACCCATCCAAATAATATGCCTAGTGGCTAGTCTGTCCAGGACCTATGTATAAACAAGAGAAAGATAATCACCTAGTGAATGACGTGGGACACATAACTTTGACTCCTATCTGAAATCAGTCCCTGGAGGAGCCTCTCTGCCTGTCAGCTGTACATGCAACTAGCCTCTAGTCTCAAAGAGCTTAAAGCTAGGAGGTATGAAAATCCCCCATGCTTTAAAGCAATGCATGAGGAGGAAATCTTCTGCATTCTTAACTCCGCATTTCAATTCCAAAACTATATATTCTGATTTTTGCTTAGTGAATTCCCAGGTTTAAAAATGGGGCAGGGGAGTTGTTTTGGAGAATTTTCTACAGGAACTGCAGTAGTACGGGATGGTGGTTAATTAATGCTGCTAGGCTCAAATAGTAACCGAATGCTATCAATAGTATTTCCTCCATGTTAAATTTGGCACAAAACCTCTACTAGCAAACCCTACATTTCTGTTTGCAATGTCTAAAGAATCAATTCCAAAGTAGAACTGCACTTAATCTCTTTCTTTGAGATCTTCACTCACCCACAGACATTTAACCCGTCATTACTAGAGCTACTTCTAATGCTCTAAATGCCTGATCAGCTTCAGGTTATGGCTATTTAATTATTGAAGAACTGTTCTGAGCAGTGACAGAGAAATGCTGCCTTCTTCCTTGATGTACTATGGTCATACTGTGGCCTCATACAGAAAATGAGAAGGTCCATAGATGTATTTACATAAACCAGGGAAAAACATTATGCGGACACAGGGCTGATCTTTTTTTTTTTTTTTTAACCCATCTCCTTTTCTTGTTGTTGTTGCTGTTGTTGTTTTCTATCTATGTTTTTAGCCTCATCTCCTGGTTCTTCTGAATAATTGATTTTATGGTGTCATATCATTCCAAGTACATCCTCATTTCCTGCTTCTCTGTTTATATGCATTCTTGGTTTTTTGTTTTTTTTTTTTTTCTTTCTAAAATGCTAGAAGTCATTTGCTTGCTTGTTTTTTTTCTTCTGCCTTTAGTACTAACCAAAGAGTATCACATACACTGCTCAGGGATGCTTGGGATAGGAAGAAGAGGAAAAAGAAAGGTGGGGCAAAAGAGGATGAAAATGCGTTTTAATTCTCTGGCTCCTGTAAAGTTTTGCTTCTACTGCTCACATTTAGTGTTCCACAGGCAAATGTATATTATTCCCAAGATCTCTACAAGTCTCTACACACACACTGGAGCTTCTGTCAATCACTCCCTAGTGCCTGGTCCTTCCAAACCAGAATGTAAACAACACTTTCATAAATTAAGGTCCTTCTCAGCCTAACTGCTTGTTGAACATGTTTTGCAAAGAGAAGAAAGTGCTATTCCATCCCTGGTCACTGATTGTGGACTTGGTTTTAGGTGTGTTTTGCTGTTACCAACAGTATGTAAAGAAGGCTAAGATAGTGCTGTGCATTTGTGGGTCAGATCAATTACTTCTACATGTGGTCTTATCATGTGACAATCACGTTAATGCCTGAGTGCTTCCAGCAGCACATTAAGCAATGCAAAAATATCTGTCACATGTTTGCCCTCTCAGCTTCAAGAGTCTGTCAATTAGAATGTTGCATAATGGGGGAAAGCACAGGTTTGATTTTTTCTATAGGAGGGATTTTGGGGTTTATTTGTTTGTTTGCATTTTTAAGAAAAAATAAAGTGTCTGAAAAATTAAGATTTCCGATCGTTTAAGCTGGATGGATCAGTCAGCCTAAATTTTGTCTACTACACGTTCTATTTATCCTTATAGAATTCCATTGAGTTAGTCAAGGAAAACTGTTGGACACATTTCTTGTCTAATTTTTCTAGATAACATCAGGCGAGGCTAAAGAGAATTTAGACATAACTTGCATACACAAGTAATTTCCAAGGAAAGCCCATTCAGAGAATATTGAGATTGTATTGTTCATCTTTAAGGAAGGAAACAAGACTTTTTATGTCTTTTCACTGATTTCTGAAGACTACATTTTCACGTGTGCACCTGTGTTTTGCCCGTAGGAGTTCAGAACTTAGCTAATGCTACTCTAAACCAGAAAGCTCATAGGAAACATATTGTATATTATTTACTTTTCCTATTTGTAAAGTGGGATGATATCTCTTCAGGAACATGTCATGCAGCTCAGGTGACTTCTTTTATGCTCTGCATAACTAATGGAGAATAGTCTGAGTGATTAATCAGTAAACATGTCACAGGCCAATATTTGCAATTCCAGCTAGGCCCCATCTGCATATTGAGGTGCCGTTAGCTACTTAGGCATTTGAAAATGAGACTTAAACTTCTGTGTCAATTACATGTTTTTGTGCAATTTGTTCTAAATATTTTAAAATCATTTGCCTAGAAACAGTTGTGGAAGTGCAGAGCTGGTATAAAATACATAATGCCATTAATATTTGAATATATTTATACAGACATACTGAAAGAATACTGAATTTCTTTAAAATGTAAATAGTTTATAAGAATTCTCTGTATTCATTACTTTACACAGAAGGATTGTGTAGTCTTGTTGGCAATTGCTGACATTTTCCATAATTCGTATCTGGCACTGTGCTAAAATAGTTTTTATATCACTATTTTTTGTCATGTCTGTTAATTAGAATGAGCATGAATGCCATTTGCTCATTAAAATTAAGAAAAAGTAATATAGTCATCTATTGTCCCTGACCATTTTTTCAGTCTGTACACTGAGGTTTTACATACTCTCCCAAATGAAAGAGTTGTAATGGTGTTACAAAATGAACATATTTTTTTCTTTTCAACAGATCAGATTTTCCTGCTTCAGGAACAGCAATGGAATACACAGGTATGGCACAGGTAGGTTTTTATATTAATTGCAGGATCCTATAAGGTTACTGACAGAAACATGTAGACAGAAATTACATTAATTTATCCAAGGTGAAAAATGGTCATATGAATTATCAGAAATGCTCATATGTGATACCTTAGTGCTGATTTTGAAAGTGAAATATGCATATTCACCAGAAGAAAAGGATGCATTAAAGTCTGTAACTAATGAACTTTTCAATGTCTTAAAGAAGAACCATAAATTTTCACCCCTAATTGAATAACAGACTGTATTTCTTTCCCTGTCTCACTAAATTGTTCCACTTCACAAGAGATTGATAAAAATCAATTACTAATATTACATGGATTAATACTTAACAACCCTCTAAAGAATTATATTTTTTTCAAATAAGGATGAAACTTAAAATGAAGGCTTATATAAAAGAAAAAAGCACACAATATTTCTGAGTTTTAATTTGTAAAGTAAGAAAAAATATATTAATTTTTTACTCATGGCAAATAATCTAGTTGAATCCAGGAAGAAAAATGTCCACAGAAAATAACTATTATACTTGTTACAAATGCCTACCAAAATAAAGGACTTACAGTCTTCAACAGATGAAACTGCCAGAATGAAAAAAGACAAATTATAGTGAAGTGTTTCTGTTTGGAAATCTCAAGAATCTATCTAATGCATCAAGTTTCTGAGATGTAACTGACTTGCATGGCAAAAGGTATGACTGAATTTTGGGGCACAGAAATCCAGGTATTGGTAGCTAGAGCTCTAGAGAGGGTTTTTTTGAAGGTTTACACAATAGTATCTGTCTTTCTGGAGCTTCTTCTCTACACCATAGTATTGAAACACAACATTTTGTATGAATTTAAGTGTAGTATGATACCACAGAAATTTACTTTCACAAATCTAGTACTTTCATAAGAAACCATATCTCTTTATAAAGAAAAGAAAGGTTCAATTTCTGTAGCCAGCAATCATGACAAAATTGAAACACTAAAGGATTTTAGGGTCAAGCTTTCCCTTAAGCATATTTTTCTTTGGTTTTGTTTGATCTGCTCCTATTAGTGCATTAATTTACACGTGGTTATATAATGCAGATGTATCTGTTATATATCTCATAATAACAACTTCATGTTTATTTCTTATCTTTGGACCTGTGCATCTAACCATGACTGAAATCAAGGCAAGTTATTTGCTTTTATCACTTTATCTTCATACTTAGAACCAGGACTCACAAGGCCATGAGAGGTACCCATTAGGTGCATATGAATAGTGACGGGAATGTCATCGCTGTCACCTCCAATATTGCTGCAAGGCAAGGACTGTACTTCTGAACAGAAGCTAGCAAAAAGCCAGGCCAGAAGGAAAGGCAAAATAAAACTTCCACTGCCAGGCAGCACAAAGGTTGTGTTCATCTGCTCATTGTGAGTCAAATCTATTAAATGATAGCACAGTAAATGCAAAAACATTTGACTAGAACATTATTGTTCTAGATGACACAGTCACCTTTCAGCTGAAGTTCCTCCATTCAAGCAAGTCTGACAAAGCTGTGACAATTGAGTGAGGTTAAATTCTGTGCTGCATCGTTGTTCATCATTAGTAGATCTGCCCATTCATGTTTTCACTACCAGGCACAGCTTATGAGTTTGTATGCTTTTTGGATGTCCTCTGCACACAAATATATGTGATTCTTTGTACATATGTATGTATGTGTATATATATATATAATGTGTGTATGTATGTAATAACATAACCTAAAAAAGATAAAGTTGTCAATAAAAGCTTAAAAGCACGATGTAGGAAGCAAGACATGGAACCATTTTTAGTAATTAGAGAAAGCATGGAGCACAAGTGTTTAATTTTTTCAGAGGAACCCTAATAAGATAAAGAACAGACTTGTTTTAAGCAGAGGAATACAGCAAAAGAGATGAAAAAATAAACCAGAGAAAGAGAAAGGGGAAAGAAGGCAATGAGCCAGCATTCTCCAACACTTTTTACCTATGGTGCTCAGAACCAATGCAGAAACCACATAACAGATGTTTTTTAAGATAAAAGCTAAACAAGAGTTAAACCCATAGCCTCAAGTAGGCTATAACACTAATTTTATGTGGAAAAAATCACTTTTGAAAATATCTTGGGTTGTGGGGGGCATCTAATTTCTCAGTCACAAAAGTTCTGATCTTTCAGCAAGATAGGGACAGTAAGGACCACAATGAGATTGTTGCATATTAGCCTACATAAGTAGAAATGTGGAGGGAGATATTCATGTCTGATTTCTGAAAGTTCAGACAGTTAAGGGGGCTCTGGCAGTGCAACACATAAGCTTATAGGCTTTGTATATGTATATGCTTTGTATATATACATATACAAAGCATATAAGCTTATGTACTTATACATATACATACATATACATATATACATATATATACATATATGTATATTTTATTCTGAAATCTTTGCTTTTATTCTCATATACATATATATTAGTTTGGGATACCTCATAGTAAGTTAGTGTGAATCTTGTCATCTTCGAACCTGTAATCAAGTCACTGTTCATTTATTTGGTTGAATCAGTTTGGGAATCTTTACATCAGTTAATGATTATGTGCTGTTAAAACTCAATTTCTTGATCTGCCTCAAGTGACTAATAAAACTGAACTGCTGCTAAATCATTACTGTGTTGAATAAATCCATCCCTCATGGGGGGCTAAGGTCAATTTTGCTAGGCAGCTTGGAGGAAGCATCTCACCTCATCCTAGTCCTTTGAGGTATTCTGTATCTTCTAAATACTAGGTACACACTCCCTGGTGTTATGCTCAGAAATTTGTTATGAGCAAAAAGGAAACATATCTCATACATAGAACCATAAATTTACTAGTGAGACTGGTGGAATTATTATGGCTAACATTGATATATATGACAAAAGTCACTATTATTCCAGGTAAAAATATATCCACACAACACACCAATAATCAAAATTGCTCAACCAAAATAAAAGAGGTGGGGAAAGCAATCATGCAATTAAATCATTCTACCTTACAGCCACCACTCTTATCTGAACTTCTTTCTAACTGTTCTGGTCACTCATGGTTTCCTTGTCCCTGCCTGCCTCCCTTAGGCAAGTGCAGGGGAATGGTAGCTATGGTGATTTGTTAACTCAGTGGTTTTGGTGGTACCTTGTTGTTCATGTCCTCTACAGACTTTTACCAAGTTTTGTATTTGCATGGGGTTCTTTTTATGTTGATGTTTGTCAGTATGCTTCTTTTCCATTTGGTCTGCTATTCTATACTTTAAAAACGGTTTTCTTGTCATTATTTGCTGGACCTTTGATATAGATAATACAGGGAAGTACTACTGTACATAGTATTGGTAAACATTACCTCAAACAGTTAAGCATTAGACCAAAAAATTTAGCAAAACAAGTTTGAACAAGTGCAGAGATTAATAGTAGTGAACAAGGCCTGTAGTTTAGTACAACCACTGTTTGATTTTTCTGGTAGACTATAGCCATCTGACTGCTTCATATCTAATGCAATAAACAATTTAAGACAAATCAAGACATGACTTTGGCCTATATTGAGGGCTTCAAGGGCTACAACAGAATGGAGGAACCAAATGAAAGAAAAAATGTTTCCCAATGTCTTCACAACAAAGGCAAAGTACAATGGCTGTGGTCTTCTTTCCATGCTAATACTGCTATAAATTCACTCAACAGTAGCAGCTTAAATGAACCTAAAATCCAGCCTTCAATTTTACTTGAATTTGTTTGGCATTTTACTGTAACACTGCAGAGTTACAATGAAAGAGTTCATGTTCAATTCACTTGGGCTTGTGTTCCCCTAGAAATACTCAATATTCTGCCCTCAAAATTAAAAACAACTGGCTAAAATTTGTAAAGAAATCAAGATTTACACATTGTCTTTGCTGCGAATTAACATTATAAAGGAACGATTACTATTCTGGAAAGAATCTGCAAATATTTCACTTGGGTGTGATGTATTGTATCCTGGCCTGGACTTTAGTAATAATTCTGTCAAATGAACATATATTTAAAAATGCCACCACCATCTGGTGATTAATATTGCTTACCCACACAGTGATATCTCTTGTCAAGTTAGCCTTTTCTAAATCAATATCACTTTAGAAATCCCATCTATTATAAATAACAACCTTTTACTTATTCAGTGTTTTCATTCCCTTGAGTTTGTTGCAACTTTACTTACCATTTCGGCAAACCTGGTCTGACATTCCTAACATCCTAGCTAGTGCATGCATAATTAAAAGTAAGAAAAAAGTGTCAGGAAAATTAGTAGTAACAGTCAAAGCACCAAGACCATTTGTTCATCTTTTCTGTCCATATGCATCCAGAAATTTTACAGTCTAACGTAGACAGCATAGTATCTGAAAATCTCATAAAATTAGTATTTCCACAAATTAAATACTCCATACTCCATAAAGTCATTATTTATGAGACAAGACTATATTGAAAAGAAAACTATTCTATGCCTTGGAGTTATCTATACATATTGCAGTTCTGGAATAATTTAAATTTAAACTTTGTAAATATGTTCTTTGTCTTTCTGCATCTTAGATAGAAAGCAGACATTGTGAAGATATGCATTTTTTAATTTTTTTCCAGAAAATCTGAAAATTTATGGAATTTCCACACTTTTTTTTTTAATTAAATACTGAAGGCTGTATCTTTAGTTCAAAAAGCAGTCAAAAGATAGAAGACAAAATGAGGACAAGAAACACTCCCCAAAATCTTAAGGTGCTGCCTAACTGCTTTGAGCTTTGTTATGAAGGTTATAACCCAAACAAGCTTGGTAACAACAGTTCATGTGACAAAATGTATCTGGGTTTTTTGGAAAAGAGTTTTGTGAAATACAATATGACAGAATGCTCATAAGCCATGAAGCACCAGACATCCAGGGCAGATTAGCAGGCAAGTACATTGAAGGTAGAGAATTTATAAATGGATTAATAAATGAAGAAACAGAAGTGAGACAGGAAGTACAAAAGGGTAAAAATGCTTTTCTACTGATGAGCTACCAGCTGAGCTTGGATGATTAGGGTCTAGGGAACAAGTCCTATGAGGAGCAGCTGAGGCAACCAGGGCTGTTTACTCTGGAGAAAAGGAGACTGAAGGGAGATCTTATCGCTCTCTACAGCTACCTGAAAGGAGTTTGTAGCGAGGTGGGGGCTGGTCTCTTCTCCCAAGTGGCAAGTGATAGGACAAGAGGAAACGGCCTCAAGTTGCGGCAGGGGAAGTTTAGACTGGCTGTTAGGAAAAAATTCTTCACTGAAAGGGTTGTCAAGCATTGGAACAGGCTACCCAGACCAGTGGTTGAGTCACTGTTTCTGGATGTATTTAAAATACATGTAGCTGTGGCACTTAGGAACATGGTTTAGTGGGACATGGCAGTGCTAGATTTACAGTTGGCCTCCATGATCTTAAAAGTCTTTCCAACTTAAATGATCTGATGATTCTATGAACCTATGATTATCCTTAAGAAGCCTTTTCACCTATTTTTACATTGAAACGAGCTCCTAAGGAAGGAATGGTGTTAGCAACATCTGCAGTTCTGTCTCTAGATTCTTGTTGCCCACAGGTTCAGATCATACTTTAGTTAATAATACCAATATGGATGTGGTCTCATAGATTAGAATGCTAATCTCCAGTGAATATATGTAAACTGGTGGATTTATTTATATTTTATTATGATTACTGAGCTACAGCAAAGAATTTAAGCTAATGTATTTCTCTCACTTGTGTAGTCCTAGGGAAGAAGAGATGACTGGTAAATTCAGATCTTTAACATTTCAGAAGTATGCTGCATTGATATAAAATCGCAATTTTTGTATTCACAAGCAGTTCTTGAAAGTGAAAAGGTTGACATGCCATTACAGCCTGTATGTATACAGGTGCATGTATTTTACATGTGATACCTGTAGCTTTAAATGACTTTCTGCAAAGCTCTTTGTTATCATCAAGCAGAACAGACAGCAAAACAGTTACAAATACAAACTCTTAAGTGAACTTGTGGGGTAAAACCTTTGAATTGAAATCTCTATCTATTCAGGTGGTTTGTTTGTTCAAAGGCATTTTTCAATATTCATGGCTGCCACAATCTACTTCATCTCATCGCTCTTGAAAGAAGCAAAAAATTTCAGACTTGATTTGAATAGCCAAGTGAACATTTTGAGAATTTCCAGGAAAAGTTAATTCTTCTTTCTGTATTGCTTTGGAAAATATTACGAGTAGCATGCATTTATTTTCTAACAACTCTTCTACATAATACATTATTTATAACTCAGATACAACATCTACATCATCTATAAACCCTGTGAGGCATGCTATAAACTTCCATCTAAAACTTTAAACTAAATTTGACCACATTCTAGGAAAACATCTCTGGTCAATGCAGTATGACAGTCTCACACACAGCCTCACTTGAGTCAATGACATTTAAATAAATGCACTTAGCATAGTACAGGAAACTTATTACATGGTCTGCATGTTGCAGAATAACTTATTCATTAGAAATTAGTGCAAGTCTTTTGAGTTTAGAAAGAAAGGTGGCTTATAATATTGAATCGCAACTGAGTACAACTCCTCTGCTCCTAGCTCCAAGACAGATTTCAAGTTTGACCAGGTGCAAATCCTGCAGAGGTATGTCATGGTGCCCTTATCTGGCTCCTTGGGGAGCAGACTCAGTTTGCAATGTTAAATAAGTAACAGAAAATACTGCGGCTCTTGCAGGTACAACTGGTCTTACTATATAACTGCAATTACTATTAAACATTAATTTTAAGGAAACAGAAGACAGCAAATCAATCCAAACCAAGGCAGAATTGCTTTATCCTTCCTGTGGAGGTCATCAGCACTGCATTCTTCCTACCAAAATCTTTTAAGATGTCTTCATCATTCTTGTGTAAAAGAGATACTGTTTCAACTACATCTATCTCTAGATACTGTTTTATCCTCTCCATCTCTACCTCCCCCCTCCATTTCAATGAATGCCTCCATTAACTGTGTCTGAGATTTAGTAACTGTTCACATCATAATAGAGGCCTTTCAATTTTATTTTTTTTTGGGGGGGGGGGGGGTTTGTTTAAGTGGCTGTGCTGGAAGCCGCACGAAAGGAATGGTTCAATTGATCCATTTTTTTAAAGTAGCTTTTGTTCGGTCTGGTCCTGAATGGCAAATTACTGTAGCAGAAATGGTTTACGTAGTATTGGTAAATAGTCCTAAATCATGTTTTTAGGTAATTGGGGCAAAATATAATCAGTAGAAATCTAGAAACTGAAGTTTAGCAAAATGTAGGCTTGTCAGAAGGAGAAGAGTATATATGAATGTTTGTTTTGAATGAAGTTTTGAATAAATATGGTATTGTGTATGACATTATCGCTGTCTGTGAATGCTCTCTCTTTTTCTCTCATGACTATATAATATACTACTCAAACGATGAAAAAAAGTATTGAAAAGGACAAAAGAAAGAGCTCTGTTGATGAAGGGCTTTGACTAACTCCTGAACTGTCTCTGCAGTCTGACTCCTAATTACAGTCACTATTTTCCTTTAAAAGAATTATAACTATTTCAAATATTACATGTGTGCTTTTGTAATTCCTACTGGTGAAGGTGTGAAATATGAGATCAACTTAACATATCAAGAAATTGCAGTGACTGAGTCATGGCTATCAAAGAGGTTCTGTAACTCCATCGTATAATTTCAGTTGAAACTACTAAATTGCAGTACCTTGGTCTAATCAGGCAAGTGGAGGTAATTCAGTGGAAAAAAGACATAAAAGTTGACTTTAATTTCATCATCATTTAGCTAGTATGTGATTTTATAATGTGAAAAATGTAATGTGTTCTTGTAGACATTGCTCATAAACAATACGCTCTACATTACAGCTTGGGAAACTGCTTGATTTTGGACACTAGTTTTAATTATTCTGGGTAGTCTCAATACTGCTTTTCCATACTTTAAAAAGTTGGAGTAGATAAAATAAGCAAATTTGCCAGATAATGTTTTAGAAGTTTATGAAGAACTTCCAGGACAAAACCAGCTGATATTATCTGAGAAAATCAGCCTAATTTGCACCACTTAATCTGGAAGTCTCTGTCATGTTGTTAATGAAACAACACAATGTGTCAAGAGGAGTTATGTAAATTCTGTTACTAAATAATCACATTCTCACCATTCAGTTTCCAGGAGCACCTGTTTACAGTGTCCAGGTAACACTGTACTTCAGACCATCCTCTGCTGATACTCTATTTTGTCCATATGACTTTTGAACCCAACTACAAAACTCTGTATATGTAGTTTGGTCCTTAGGAGTACAGAATTTAGGATGTAAGAAAAATAAGGCTTTCTTTGATTTATACGGTCGCAGTTATAGATGATATTGTACACAATGTTTTGTTTATTCTTCAACAGATAAGACCAAAGGCATAATTCAAATACTAATGTCTCTGTCTCTCTTTTGCAGTTCTACTCCTTTTAAAATGAAATAAAATTAAATACAGAAACAGTGGTTGTTTTGTGCATTACCTTTGCATTTTAAATGTTTGATTACAGGATCACAGATTTTGACACTACATTTATTTATCTGCAAAATGTGTGCTTTTTACATATTAGTTACAGAGCTCTTCACTTGTGAAAAGAGGTACGATCATGATCAATTTTTCTATTGACTTCTTTAATCTAACACAGATGCCAAACCTTATATTCTCTTTATTCAGACCATTTTATGGAAGACGTTTCAGATGCATTTTGTTTTACCTTCACAAAGGTATTATGAGTCTTTTAAAACCAATGTGGGTACAAAATTAAAAAAAAGTCTGTGATCATAAGCCAATAAAGTTTCAAAGTGTAAAAGAATAGAGTGAAATCCTCATCATAGATGATGATACAGATACATTGGGAAATATCTGGAAGAGGCAAGAGTATCTCTTCATCCATTGCCCATAACTTTGTTCAGCACTCCATGAATGCTTCTGCCGAACTTTTTATGAATTTGGATGGAAATACTCATTATCATGCAGTGGTCAAACTAATTGCTATAGAAAATTTTATAACTACATATTCTCCTTCCTTTCATTGAAATCATATTTACCACCAAGTTTCTAAGCAATTATTGTTTGCCTCCATGGACAAGTCTATTTTCTGTTCTGGAAATTTCACTGGATTAATGTTATACCATCATTAGACCATTGAAGAAGAATTTACATCAAGTAGGTACCAAATACTTCAACCAATCTCATAAATAACTGGTTTTTAATAGTATTAAATGATTCTGGGAGCATTTTGATCATGATGTAGCCAGTTGCTCTCCTGGGATCTGCAGCTCTAATTTCTCATCACAAATCCAGGGGGAAAGAAGGAGGGGCGCGGGAACAAGAATCATATTCAGAAATTACAGAAGTTGCTAGCTGTTGATGGAAAATAAGTAAAGGATGATATTTTTATTAATATTTTCCACAGTGTCAAGCAAATATTCATTATTCAACAAATCCTTCAAAATCAGCCAACCAGCCGGGAGGCTGAGTGAATTAATTGTCCAGATGTGAGGGAAATGAAAGAGAGCTACCTATGCCTGTTCTCCCATGGTCTGCCTCTCCACTGGAGGGTCTGCTTTAAGGAAGGGCTAGCAGGGGTTTTCTTGGGTGCTTGCTGGCCCACTGAGGCTTTGATTTGTTTATGCTTGTTTTGCATAACACTGTGCAAAATATCATTTGTACACTTTGATCCTCCTTAGATGATGGTTAAAATAGAAATTAATAGGATTGATAGGCTTTATAGAGCACTAATATGAAGTCTAGCTGTTTCAGCTGGTTTTACTTTAATAAGAATAACACTAACCAGTAGAGACATGAAATCACTAAAGTTGAAAAGAAGAACATATGAGTTCTAATTTTTCCTGTAACACAGAATAAACAGCCAACTATCATCATCAGCAGCAAAACAAGACATTTGCCATTAATTTTGCAAAATAAAAGATGAGAGGGTGACTGAGATATTATAATGACGTCAATCACAAGTACTCCTTTTGTTGCATTAAAACTATGTAAATTTCAAATTAACTAGGCCCTGCCATGTAAAGTATTTCAAGAGCCAAATTCTGTACATATTGTCCTACAAGACATTTGGTTATCCAAGCATTATAGCTTACTAAATATAAAGACTAAGTTTCTTTAAAACATCTAAATAACTAAAAAAATATACTATTCATTCATCCATGCTTAACATCATTATTGCATCTACAAAAAATGTGACATACTAGTTTTTTAGCATTAAAGGTAAAAGGAGAATTCTGTGCCTACCTGCACGCAAAATTCAGTCTTCAGATAATTATCTCTTTTTCAAAAGTGTGACTGTTTTTATGAAAGAGATCTGCCCCATCTAATTTGGTAACATGTTTCTACATAGCTGCTTTTTTTTTTTTTTGGATGCGAATGGAAGTGCCAACAATGCGGCAATGGTGGGACTAAATCGCTCAAAAGTTTACCTATGTTCAATCAAGGTGTTCATAGTTTTATGAACTTATACAACTTTCCTCATACTGAGATAGAGAATATCACTATTATTTTGGATAGATTTATGATTGTAAAATGTATTTGCACCGATGTTTAATCTGATATGGGAAGGCACCCCGCAGTAGCATAGGCACCTTCACGTTTTTTTAACAGCAAAGACTAGAAATAGCTAAGCAAAACCAGTCATATGCTTGGAATAAACTTCACAACCAGCAAAGAATTCAGAAATAATTCTTGATTTTATAACTCACAGAATTACAGAATTAATAATTCAAAATTTAAATATTTGACTTATGACATGCCAGCTGGGCTGCTAACTGTATTAAGCTTATCAAGTAAACTTCAGCTTTTAATTTTAATTTTAATAAACTTTTGAAGTTTAAAGAAGCTTTTATAATTTGTCTTGGAATCAACTAAGATTAAGATTTTCAGTAATGATTGCCTAGATTTAATGTCCTATATTCAGTCTCTGAGTAAGCATTGACTTGACGTCATTCTGAACATCCTATCTATGTAAAAGAAGCTGATGCTGTAGATATAAATTTGCCTCTTCTGGAAGTAAGGGTTGAAACTGCCTTAGAGTTTTCAAAAATACAGAAGAAGCCCCAACAGATAGCAGAGTTACCATTGAAATTATTAGAACAGAGTGAGCACTGCTGGAACAGATATCTCAACTTCTTTCAATCACATTTCTTTCCAAGACACCTTACATTTTCAGCTATATCTTAATAAAATTAAAGAATTAACCTCTGTTCTACAATGTCAATGCCAAAAATTCATCTGACACCTTTTCATATTAAAATGAAGGATCATATCCTGTTTGTGTGGTCTGAATGTATTATAATTTTATATTGTGAATTGAATATTAATATGAATGTTATAGGCCTTCCTACCTGGTCATTTAATTCTTGTTTTCGGCATCAGAATATGCAAAATGTAAGAAAAAAGCTTTAAAAAGCAGTAATCTGCCTTTCATTGCAATGGTCTATAGCAATAAACAGTAGAGCTGCAGCTGTACAATGAGACCTAATGGCATACTCAAGATACTGGCATACAAATGGCATAACATAACACAAAATGACACATCATAGGTTATTACTGGCTCACTGGCTCAAAGAAAGGAAGAGAGGATATTAATTAAAACCAGGGAGTTTAGAGAGGGAAGTGAGGGAGCGGGAAGTACACAGATAGAGAATGTCTGGAAGAGATCTAACATTGACGTGATTCCCTTCTGCCTCTAAAGAGAAAATTTAGTCTGTGACAAAGGACAGTCCATTAACTGATGTGACCTGATTAGGTTTATTAATGCTGCTGGCTTTATTATTAAGACAAATGAGAGGCAGAGAAGCCAGGACTGTGTAGGCAGACGGATCCCACTTGGGTGGGTGCTCCAGCTTAATTCTTTTTACACTGCATGAACAAACCGAATGTCAAAGTTCAAGAGAGTCAGTCAAGCAAATGATGTGATTATAGTTCAGGATGATAAAATGGGGGGAGAGAAGAGAGGAATGACGAATGCTCTTTCACCAGATGAATTATAAACAAAGGTAATCTTTCTTGCTAAAGTATTTAATTCTCTCTGTCTCAGGTCATTTAACACATACTTACATGGCAAAAAGAAATATTTTTCAAAATCACAGTTTTTACCTCACAATTTAACGTGTGTGTCAAAACAATTACTGAGTTTATTACATTTCCCCAATACATGAAAAAGAATTTTTGTTTTGAAACAAGTTACAGAAATGAGTGGAGGAAAATGCAATCTATGTTTCCCTTTGATAGGAAAGGAAAACAGATTCAGAGCATAGAAAAGATAGCCCATGCTGGAGAAGACTTCTGGCAGGAACTGCAGCCCATGGAGAGGAGTCCACGCAGGAGCAGGTTTTCTGGCAGGACCTGTGACGCTGCAGGGGACTCACGTTGGAGCAGTCTGTTTCTAAAGGACTCCACTTTGTGGAAAGAATCCATGCTGGAGCAGTTCTTGAAGAACTGCACCCCATGGAAAGGACCCACATTGGAGTTGTCCATGAAGGACTGTATCTTAGCGGGGGGACCCCATGCTGGAGCAGAGGAACAGCATGACTAGGAAGAAGTGGCAGAGAGGAGCTGCTCTGAACTGACCACAACCCTGATTCCCTATTCCCCTGTGCCACTCAGGAGTAGGTGAGGTAGAAGAGCTTGTAATGAAGGAGTGAAATTGAGCCTGGGAAGAGGGAAGGGTGGGAAGAAGGCATTTTTAGGGGTTTTTTTGTTTCTCACTCTCCTACTCTATCTTTTAGTTGGCAATAAATCAAATTAATTTTCCTCAAGTCGAGTCTATTTTGCCTGCGATGGTAACTGGTGAGTGATCTGCCTGTCCTTATCTCAACCCATAAGCTTTTCAATTTTATTTTCTCTCANTGAGCCTGGGAAGAGGGAAGGGTGGGAAGAAGGCATTTTTAGGGGTTTTTTTGTTTCTCACTCTCCTACTCTATCTTTTAGTTGGCAATAAATCAAATTAATTTTCCTCAAGTCGAGTCTATTTTGCCTGCGATGGTAACTGGTGAGTGATCTGCCTGTCCTTATCTCAACCCATAAGCTTTTCAATTTTATTTTCTCTCATTGTCTTTCCAAGGAGGAGGAGTGAGAGAGCAACTTGGTGGGCACCCGGCAGTCAGCCAAAGTCAATTCAACACAATCAGACATAGTGGATACAGACTATAAGCTCATTCAATGGCAGATAGTTTATTTAAATATTTAGAGGGTTCTGTCAAATGTATTCTGATTTTTTCAAATAAGTAATCATAGACTAGGACTTACACTTATTATAAGACTTATTTAGTGAATATTGTGTTTGCTTAATTAAGGAAAGTGCAGCTGAAAAGTCTGAAGGCTATCTCCTGCAGATGTCCAGGCTAGAAAGACAGGTGGAAATAGAAGTATAATGTAAACAAAATGGCTAAATAAACATTTTGGAGTTGGTGGTACTTTGGGGGTTTGGGTTTTTTTGTCATTCAGCTTTTCAAATGCAGCCTCTCGTAAGGCCATTAAATCCCTACTTGTATAGATACAGCATTGTAAACATGTTAAAGAGAGTAACTGCCTGTGAACCTCCCCCCCCCACCCCCCAACAATAAGTAAGTTACTTAGAAATGAGAGAAGATCCTACTGTTCTCAAAGAGTTTAAAGGTAGCTCTAGACACAACAAGGTACTTGCTGAGATCAAGACTCAAGAAGTGTACTCTTGCTAAAGACATACTGTAGAAATTGCTATTATGTGTAAAAGTATGCATCAGATTTGATGACATGCATATTCTGAATTAGGAGTACTATTTGTCTCCTTCACATATAAAAGTGATGGCTTTCTAGTCACATGGATGGCATGAGTGAAATCAGGCATCTGGAGATAGATATATCTGTTGTTCTGCAAAGAGATATTTTCCCTGTCCAGTTTCTGATCTAGGTCTAAGAAGACAGTTACACCTACATGATACAACAGTGTGTGGAGACACAGGTTCAGTCAGAGCTGTGTTTGTATATTTCTAGGATTGCCCTTCTCAGAAAAACTGACTATGTCCTATCACTGTTATTGTGTTTCTGCTTCTAGCATAGCTTAACTAGTACTATTTTGTGGGGTTTTACCACATATTTCTTGCCCTGAGCAGCTTTAAACTTGCCAGTCTGTGGGGAAAGGCTCTAACAGGAAAGGTTTTTGTTTGGGCAAAACAACAAGAAAAGGAGTAAATATGGAAAAAACAAAAGACACGGGCAAGTATGGAGAGNTACTTACATGGCAAAAAGAAATATTTTTCAAAATCACAGTTTTTACCTCACAATTTAACGTGTGTGTCAAAACAATTACTGAGTTTATTACATTTCCCCAATACATGAAAAAGAATTTTTGTTTTGAAACAAGTTACAGAAATGAGTGGAGGAAAATGCAATCTATGTTTCCCTTTGATAGGAAAGGAAAACAGATTCAGAGCATAGAAAAGATAGCCCATGCTGGAGAAGACTTCTGGCAGGAACTGCAGCCCATGGAGAGGAGTCCACGCAGGAGCAGGTTTTCTGGCAGGACCTGTGACGCTGCAGGGGACTCACGTTGGAGCAGTCTGTTTCTAAAGGACTCCACTTTGTGGAAAGAATCCATGCTGGAGCAGTTCTTGAAGAACTGCACCCCATGGAAAGGACCCACATTGGAGTTGTCCATGAAGGACTGTATCTTAGCGGGGGGACCCCATGCTGGAGCAGAGGAACAGCATGACTAGGAAGAAGTGGCAGAGAGGAGCTGCTCTGAACTGACCACAACCCTGATTCCCTATTCCCCTGTGCCACTCAGGAGTAGGTGAGGTAGAAGAGCTTGTAATGAAGGAGTGAAATTGAGCCTGGGAAGAGGGAAGGGTGGGAAGAAGGCATTTTTAGGGGTTTTTTTGTTTCTCACTCTCCTACTCTATCTTTTAGTTGGCAATAAATCAAATTAATTTTCCTCAAGTCGAGTCTATTTTGCCTGCGATGGTAACTGGTGAGTGATCTGCCTGTCCTTATCTCAACCCATAAGCTTTTCAATTTTATTTTCTCTCATTGTCTTTCCAAGGAGGAGGAGTGAGAGAGCAACTTGGTGGGCACCCGGCAGTCAGCCAAAGTCAATTCAACACAATCAGACATAGTGGATACAGACTATAAGCTCATTCAATGGCAGATAGTTTATTTAAATATTTAGAGGGTTCTGTCAAATGTATTCTGATTTTTTCAAATAAGTAATCATAGACTAGGACTTACACTTATTATAAGACTTATTTAGTGAATATTGTGTTTGCTTAATTAAGGAAAGTGCAGCTGAAAAGTCTGAAGGCTATCTCCTGCAGATGTCCAGGCTAGAAAGACAGGTGGAAATAGAAGTATAATGTAAACAAAATGGCTAAATAAACATTTTGGAGTTGGTGGTACTTTGGGGGTTTGGGTTTTTTTGTCATTCAGCTTTTCAAATGCAGCCTCTCGTAAGGCCATTAAATCCCTACTTGTATAGATACAGCATTGTAAACATGTTAAAGAGAGTAACTGCCTGTGAACCTCCCCCCCCCACCCCCCAACAATAAGTAAGTTACTTAGAAATGAGAGAAGATCCTACTGTTCTCAAAGAGTTTAAAGGTAGCTCTAGACACAACAAGGTACTTGCTGAGATCAAGACTCAAGAAGTGTACTCTTGCTAAAGACATACTGTAGAAATTGCTATTATGTGTAAAAGTATGCATCAGATTTGATGACATGCATATTCTGAATTAGGAGTACTATTTGTCTCCTTCACATATAAAAGTGATGGCTTTCTAGTCACATGGATGGCATGAGTGAAATCAGGCATCTGGAGATAGATATATCTGTTGTTCTGCAAAGAGATATTTTCCCTGTCCAGTTTCTGATCTAGGTCTAAGAAGACAGTTACACCTACATGATACAACAGTGTGTGGAGACACAGGTTCAGTCAGAGCTGTGTTTGTATATTTCTAGGATTGCCCTTCTCAGAAAAACTGACTATGTCCTATCACTGTTATTGTGTTTCTGCTTCTAGCATAGCTTAACTAGTACTATTTTGTGGGGTTTTACCACATATTTCTTGCCCTGAGCAGCTTTAAACTTGCCAGTCTGTGGGGAAAGGCTCTAACAGGAAAGGTTTTTGTTTGGGCAAAACAACAAGAAAAGGAGTAAATATGGAAAAAACAAAAGACACGGGCAAGTATGGAGAGGCAGAAAAGGAAAAGAGAGGAGATAAATTATGAGAGAATAATGGATGTCAGTAAAGTTTAAAAACTAACAAGTAGAGAAAGTGCCTGGAAATGTGTAAGGAATCTAAATATCTGTAGCTCTTGGACCATGATGGGCTGTGTCTTGCAGAGCACTGCACATTGCCTTGGAGACTGAGAAGGAAGAACTGTAACGTTGGCTTACTGGTACAAGACTGCAAAGCACAGAGAAGTGTGTGCACAAGGAGAAAGTAATGGTGGCCTGGACAAGAACTATCTGCAATGAAGAGCAGCAAGAAGAAAGGTAGTAAACTGGTCCACTCAACATCTTAGACAGGAGCAAACATACACTAACGTGCAACATATTGGGAAATAAAAAAAAAAGGAGGAACTGTACACCTTAATTCATAGACAAAATTATGACCTAACTGGTTCAGACTTAGACTGCTGGCATAAATGACATGATTGGATTATTGTTTTAAAGAACCTCAGTTTTTCAGGTTCTTAGCTTAGGCAAAGAAATAAGAAACAAAGGAGGGTGGGTTTCAGGGCTACATCCTTTTGCATAAAGGTTCAGAATAGAGAGGGAAATAGACTTTCAGAAAGGTTCTGTATCATGGTAGATAACATTCCTTCCTCAGAAGGAATGCGTCTAGTCTAGAGTGAAAAATGGTCAGAAACAAACAAGAATTTCTTAAAGAAACTGTACGAAAAGCACAGATTCAAAATGCCCATTTTGGAAGAAAGTTGGGAGCCTTAATGAGGGACCAATGTAGCTGTATCATAAGTTATTTTGAAATCTCAGATGAATACAGACAACAGACAAAGTGGATGATGGCATCTACTAGGAATAAATTCTGAAGTATAGCATGCACATTTTGACCTAAAGTCGAAGTAATATATTCATTCACCAGAAAATTCACTAGGAAATTCACTGACTACTTTTATGAGAATGGGTCAAAGCTCTTCCGTGTCTAACAGTTCTACCCATTAATTTCTATATTGAATATTAATAAAGGATATATAACATCTCAGAAAATTAGAAATATTTTGCTTGTCTGAAAGAAAAAAAATTCTCAAAACACTAGGTATCATTCAGCTGAAGTCCAATTCTCAGAACACATTTGAAGCAAATAATCCTACAACTATTTGTAAATACCTTTAAAAGAAAAAAAAGTTGAGTATCAGCCAGCTGAGTTGGTGAAGATATTTGTCTAATCAACTTTCTACTTTCTGCAATACATTGTCACATATGTAGACACTAGGAGAGGCTGGGATACTATTCCATGTGACGTTCCAGGGCAACTTAGGGGAACATAACCTGGATGAAACCTCAATCAAATGGATGCAGAACTGGTCAGGAAACAGTGTTCAATGAATAGCAGCTGAAGATCACAATCAAAACTGAAAAAAAAGTCTGTCATGCTTTTCTGTGGAAACTGGACCACAGTCTTTCACTATTCAGTATCTTCAAGCTTGGTAATGATGGACTAGAAGGTACACTTCCCAAGAATACAAACTGGAGCAAACAAGAAGGTATTGCAAGCTGTGTTTGTCAATATCCATTTTATTTGCTTGTTTACACTGTTGTTAGATGTTCTGCATAGCACTCTGCTTCTAATACCATCAATCAATACTTTATACATAGCCATGCTACGGACAGCAATCTGCAGACCCTTTTCCCTGTGCTTTATTCATTGAACATTCTTTCACCATAAGTATCGTATAGAGAACGTGCCACTCTGGTTCTGTCTTCAGGAGGGAGTGATATGGCACACTGCAAATCACTGTATGAGACTTTACTTCAGTAAATATCTTGTTTGACTTTTCGACTCTATTTTTTCATTAAAAGCCTTTAATAGGGATTACCCTTTAACTGAAATCCACACTGTCACCATTTCTTTTTCATTTGCATTCCTGCATTGAAAAATGAATAAATATTCTAGAACTAGCACATAAGCATGTGAAATATATTAAAGTACTACTATATTAATGAGAATTCTGTAATCACACAAAAGAAAGAGAAACACTGAAGCCTTTTAAAAGAGATCAGAATTAATCCTGACTGGTTTTAGTATTTAGCTATTCAAGAAGTTGGGTAATTGCCAACAGCACATAGCAAAAAAAAAAAAAAAAAATGCCCCTGTGACCCACTAATAACCCCACTCTCTAAATCCTGAAATCAATGCCAGGCAAAGGTCCACTGTCTAATAAAGCCAACTAAAGAATTTTAAAGCTTTCAGCTACTTGCAAAGGTGCAAGAGGCCAGCAAGTGTACAGAAACAGAGAACTTCAACTCTATTTGCATAATAAGCAAAACCCACCCTGTCTGTCTTTAGTAAACACATTAGTGCACAAGTGTTGTTTCAGCACAGAAACATGATTTAAGCAGCTGTAACTTTCCACTTGTTCCATCTACCTGGTACCACTTCACGGAACCAAAGATAAATATAGCAGGACAGCTATTTTTTCTCAAATTGAGCTGTGCAAGTCTGTACAATTGATTATTTTTTCAGCTGAATTTGACCTATTTTTATGATTTAAATTAGTGGATTTATGCAAATGGCTATATTTTCCAAAATCTGAGATATTACTTCTGTTAGGAAAACTGTCTAACGAATCAAGCAAGTTTTGAACTGCTGTAGCAGGTCAGTTCATTTTTTTTAAGCAGGACTAGCTGTATAATCAAAACATTCCTCTCTAATCTACTTTTGTCTTTAAACCTGTTCTATTTATAGTGGTTTTTGAACAGAGATGGACAAAGTAGCAAAAAACAGCAAACTCACACAAACAAATTACACTCTCAAAGCACCTGATTAAAATAAACTTGCTCTCATTCAAAAAGTAAGTGTACCCTCAACACATTTAAATTTTGAGTATTATGTCGGTATGGTACTTGAACACTTGAGCAGTAAAGAATTTCAGTTTTCCCAGCTGGATACACATAGTTGTCCTAATGTCTTGCTATTGAACAGGGTTAGACATCTATTTGTTCACACACAAAGAATGAGAAAGAACTGAGTATGGCATCTCCCTTAAAATGCCAAACTGATGTGAACTGAGCATGTACAACTAACAGTGTTTTTTCAAGCGAGCTAACACAACTACCAGTGCCAATTTGGAAAGACCGTCCATAATCTGAACAATTGCATTCCTTTGACAGTTACAAGAATAGACATGATTTGATGGCATTCAATAGTTTGTTTTCATGAGATCCGAATGATTGGTATTAGTCTTCATTTCTTTATCATTGACAGTGAGCAAAACGTAGGAGGATGAAGTAGGATAAGATCCTGCTGAATTACATTAGAGTTAGGGAAAGAAAAAGTGTGTGTATGATAAATGGATGCATTTAGATGCCACATTGCTGTGTGTCTCTCTGATATGACGTTTTGAAAGTGGTCTCCTCCAGGGCAGCAGGACAATCTTATGAGTGATGATTATAGTCCAGAAAAACAGCCTACATGTTTGGATTTTTCATTCAGCACACCTGAATACTTAAATTGAACCGATCCTTACTGAAATCCTTACAAAACTAAGTAAACTGCTGGATTATTTTTTAAACAAAAGTCAGATAACTTAGCTTGAAATCTGAATTTCATCGCTTGTGGAGCCATTTTACTATGCATCGTTGAGTCTTGACAGTGTTAACATATAAAGCCTTTTCCCTTCAGTGCAATACCTGAATTTTATTCAAAGATGATATTTTTTATTTATGAATCTTGTTCAGGGGGAAAAAATGGACTTTTAATTCAAGCTTCAAATGTGCTGCCTAACTACTTAGCTAACACAACACATGGGAATAGTAATCTCCATCAAGTGAAGCAAAAATGACTGAAAGTATCTGAAATGTGTTACAAGAGCTTTTACGAGAGGTTTGATCACTGCTGTGGAAAATGAGAGGCAAAGGAGGCAACGTTTAAAAAAAAGTAAAGAAAGAGTTTTTAGTTACCTTTAAAAACTGTTTCTACTTGTCCTGTTCTCTGCACAAAACTCCCTGGAGTTCTATGGAATATTTTAAGCAATTAGATTTAAAGGCACAAGAAAATAGTATCTTTTGCCATGCCTGAAATTAAAAGTGCATTTTCATACGGCAAACACCATTATGAATAGCAATGGCCAGTACCAGCTTGCTCAGGAAGTAGACCATGTGCTATGCACTGAATATATATTATGTAGTATTCAGCATTTTCTCCTCCGCAGTATGGCTGGAAATTGCAGTATTGGACAAGCCTTAGTGAACATTGCTGCAATACAGAGGTATGCATTTTTTTGTGTGTGTAGTATCTTTTATCATGTTAAGTTATGTTTTAGAGATTCTTCTATCTTCATTCACTCCGAGAAATCAATCACATTTCTGATAGTGCTTCTTCAGATTCGGTTTGAAGTTTATAGGAGTGGCAAAATCTACTGGCATGGAGGGAACACAAAAGATTTTTCAGCCCCACAGTCCTGTTTGGTACCTAGGCTTTGTTACCAAGCAGAAAACCAATGTATATGTACTCTGAGCTACGTGTACTAAATCACATCAGCTGCCCTCAAGCTCTGTCCAAAGCAATAAAATAGGAATAATTAGGTAAATATTGGATCATTAGAGAGAGCTTAGTGTCTGGCCACTAAACATGAGGTGATACTCTTACTTTTACAGAATACAGGTTGTACATGTAAGTTGATATAAACAGTAATTTCTGCATTGCTTTAAGATGGCTCTTCTCTTAGGGTGTTGAGGGCTCCCCGGGTGGGTGACGGCAGGGCCCGGCAGCCAGGGCATGTCCCACCCCACCCCAGCCAGGAGCAGGGTGGCTGGGAGCACAGGAGCAGCCCCATCCTTGGGCATCAGGCACCTCCCTGAGGATGGGGACCGGCCAAGCATAGGATGGGAGGTAGGACCATGGCTGGGCATGGCAGGGCTGTGGGGAGTTGGAGACCGGCCCTGCTGCGGCATCACTGGGGCAGGGGCTGATGGCCCCAGTGCACGTTTCTGAAGTTAAAATGCACGAGAGCATGTTAACATAAATAAATCACTATGCAATTGTCTACCCAAATTTGATAGCAAAAATTAATGATGAGAGTTTTGAACGCATTTGAGTTGCTAATGATTTATTTTCCACTGACTGAAGAACATGAGAAAAACTGAGGAGTTCAGGAAATGTTTTTCTGCTCTAGATTTCCTATTTACTTGTTTTTCTGCCATGCCTGAGAGTCAACTCATAGAAAATTCAATAAGCTTAAATCAAATTTACTTACAAATAAAAGTCAAATAATAAAACCAGCCGGTGGAATTGCATAAGGGGAGCCTGGACTTTGTCCCTTCAGTCTTTAGGCCAAAAAATGAAATCAAGTCTCCTATTAGACAGAGGTCTAAGTGCAAGACAACCTAAATGAATACTTCAGCTCTCAGGACTAATGATAAGAAGGCTGCTGAAAGCAGAGCTCCCGATTCCCTTAAGCCTATGTGCCTGCCATGAAATATGGTAAGAAGTTACCAGCCATGACTCCCAAGTACTGCACTGGGTGACTTCTTTGTAGTCATCATGCAAAGAAACCTTTCTTATTGCTGTGTGTCTGGCAACAGTGTGAACACACTGCAGTTGGATACGTGACTTAGAACAAAAATTAATTTAGAAAACCGTGCTTGGAAGCAGTTTCACTCCATCCAGCAATATATAAAAGCTCATCATGCCGAGTTACACAAAATTTAGGCTTCAGGAGCTGCAATATCTTGATGTAGGTCAGCCTGGCACTGTTTCTGCAGGACAGAGTATAAAATCCATCATTATCTCTTCTAATACCACAGCCTTGATTTATAGGCAATTGCCTGCATTTTGGCTTATATGGAGTAGTTAAAATAGGAAATTTTTGAATAAAAACCATTTGATTCTCATCATATGACGTCAGTCATATTTTTCCTGTACATAATATTGCATAATGCTCTGTAAGGCTCTTAGAAAATGCAGAAGCATCAGTCATGGCTAAAACACAGATCAGAACTGGTTCTGCCCCGGGCTTTTTTGAAACAGAAAAATAAATGCCTCTAGCACATACCACCCACTGTCATTTCTTTCATAATGCACCCCGGGTATCTTGGAATGCAAAGCAATTTTCCCCCAGGAAGACTATCAGGATAGCATCTTTGAACTGAGAGACAATCTGAGCCTATTTCAAGTGGAACCAGCAGAGCAGGCAACCCATCCCAGAATGAAGTGGTTGCTTCCGTCTTGCAGTTCAGACAACAATGCTAAAAAAGACACAGACACATAAATATGAATACATCATATAGAAATTATCTAGCTGCAATGCCACCCTGAATGACTGAGAATGAATATCCCAGTGAGTAAGTATATATTCTGGAGTTCTTGTTTCATTCAACTCCTAATAATTTTCCCACCTTGATGATTTCTCTATACCAGATTATATACCACCAAANTTTTTTTTTTTTTTTATTTTGATGCAACAAACCCCCTGGGTTCTATCACATAAACATAATAGTAAAGATGATGTGTTCAAGCTTTCCAGTACAAGGATAAAAGCTTTCTAGTTTTGACACAAGTGTATGGAATTCCTTGCTCTGCTGTGACATTTTTCTCTTAAAAACACTATTTCTCAGTAGCTTAAACTCCTTATTCAAAACAAGTTATTAATTTTACCATATATTTAAAATGTTAAAAATGAAATGGTGTATCAAGGGTGTGTATGTGTGGTGTGAATCTGTGGAAGGTGTGGATCTGATTTATTGAGTAAAATTTGATTTATAAGCAGAACTTTGTAATATAAGGCTTTTATGTTTCTGCTGTTCCTATAATATTTTAAACAAAACAGGTGGAGTTATTTATTTATATGAGCAAGATTTTCTCTTGCATTTTGTGCAGAAGAACATTAAATAACCATGCCTAACTTGATTATATGACTTATGTGGCCAATATATTGGTGTGAGTTCAGCATAAACAAATAAGATGCTAACCATGGGTTGTCACGTTTGCAGGTGACATTGACAGAACTAATAAAATGCTGTAAGTTAGATATAAGCTTGTATATCCTCATGAATTTTAAATAGAAGAAACAAATGTTCCACTTATCAGGTGGGAAGGAATACATAGCTCACTGCAACACAATCATTCCCCTACAAAATCTTAGTGTATTATCAATAAACTCTAAGTAGTGTAGAATGCAATATTGATTCTGCAAAAGGAAGATAAGAATTATAAGCTGCAGTGTATTTACTATATATGTATCTATAGTTGCACATAAGTATAATCCCAAAGAACTTCAGAGCCATTTGTAATCCAAGTCTCATACATATATTTTATTATAATCAATATGATTATACTATGATCTGTTAAATTACATGTCTGACTTTTCTCAGTGAGCAGCGTTCGAGCTTTTTATATGAAAAGCTGACTATTTTTGTATAGATAGTATAAAACATTATCAGGTAATACACTTACGAGTAGTTCCTTTAAAAAGTTAAAAGGTACTGAAAAAAAAGGAAGTAATTTTAATAAAACCACTCACTAATTTACAGGTAAGAAGTAAATGTGTTTTGGTGACACAGGCTTTTCCTTATGCATAATATGAATAATTTATTTGCTTATTACATGGGTAATGTAAAATTTATAAGTTCGTATGTTTAAATATTAATTTCCTTTCTTTCAAATTATCACATTTGTAACAAAAGATGTGATAGTTCAATGCATTCTTCTCAATTACCATTTCCAACAATAGGTGGATTTAAATGGTTGGTTGGATTTGCTTTGAATTTCTTAAATGTTAACATACACAGTTGGAATCTTTAATGTCAAAGTTTTCTTTGAGCTACCGTGATACTGAATAAAGCGCATAACTAAGTTAGTTTCTTCCCAAGTATTTTGTCAGCTACAATCTCAAGCACAGTATAAAAGAACGTCATGAATGTCAGAGGTGGTGTAATTAACAGTTGAGAACTATAAAGGTTCATATTTTTATTTCTTTTTAAAACTGATTCTCTGAATCTTTTATGTGGTTGCTCTGTAATCTCAGCTCTCAGTAATTTAATTAAGTAATGACTCACTTCAGAGCATTTTAAATGGGATAATAGATGCCTGTGGACAGTATAGGATGAGTAGAGGCCAACAGTTCTTTGACTTCAGTTTCATAATTCATTGGACTTTAAATGGACTTGTGGATTTATTTTTCTGATCTGCATTATCTACAGATGAACCAAGTCAGCTGAAGAAGGTTCATGAACTACATCTGTAACTGGGTGACAGGCAAATTTGAAAGACACAGGAGGGGATAGAGGTAAGTATTACAGGGCTGGAAATGATTGATGGTGTCTTTGTATTCCAAACCATTAGGCATGAAACATTGGAACCAGTTTTAACCCTATCGTCATTTGGTCTCATTTTTAGTATCTCTTCCCTTTGCCAGAAGCCAGATTTTTTTCCATTGCCACTAGGCAAAATTTCTTTGGGTTTAAGCAGTTTTTAAAAAGAACCGCAGTAGGATGGTGCAGGTCAGCAATGCTGATGTCTGTACCTAAAAATAAATTGCAGCTGTGTGACTTCCAAAGCCACACCTGGCATGGAAGAAAGGCTCTATCAGCTCTGTATCCACAACATGACTTTTACCACTCAGTTGCATATCACGTAAAAAGGTAACTACTTTTGTTTATTTTAGATCTGTTGACTAAAAACTCCTAGTTCTTCTACTGTGAAAAATAGTAACAGTAATTTTCTGTTTATTTCCTGCATCAGAGTTCTAATTTTATAATTTATTAAGTGTTATTCTCATCATTCATTTCTTTTCCTTATTGAAGAGTTCTGACTTTTAAATAAATCTCCTTAGAGGGGTAATATTCAATATCTTTGAACATTGTTCTTGACTTCTGTGTGCTTTCTCCAGTTTTCCTGTGGGACCAGACTGTTTTACTGAGTAGTGGAAATGTGACATCAAATCGGGTTTTCAAAGTAGCAAAATGACTCTTTCTAATTGCTTTTCTATTATTGCCTAATAATTCTTAACACTGGATTTATTTTGTTGGTTTTGATGACTGCTTAGCAGATATTTAGGCAGAAACAGTAACTCAAAATATCCTCCCTGCGTAATAGCAATTTATTCTGAGCTCATGGTGCAGGTGCATTTTGGGTTGGTTTTGCCTCTGTTTGTTACCTTGCATTTATCTCAGTTTCATCAACACCTTTAGTACATGCACTAAGTATCCACTGATTGCTTTGCAAGTCTTCACACTTTACTTTTCTAGATTATCTTTGACTCTTATCAAAAAACTTCGTTCCTAGCATAATGCCTAACAGAACTTTTTATGTTGAGAAACCTTACAAAATATTCCTGTACTGTATTTCTTGTTCTTAAGATCATGTCATTGAAGAATAGGTTTCATCAAGGACCTTGTCGAAAGTTTATTGGAAATTCAAGTGTCCTAAATCAATTTGATTATCCTTATTCAAAGATTTGTCAACACCTTCAAGAAATTCAAGTAGATTAGCCTGCTACATAAACTAGACTTGCTTTTCCCTCACATATCCTATGAATTGCAGCATCCACGTGATTTTGCTGTTTCTGACAGTTTCTAGACACTTTTAAAGAATACTTTAAGTATAGAACAGGCAGGTTTTTAATTTTTCTAGCACTTTCACCCCAGCTTCTTAAAGCATTTAACAAAAAGGGATTTTTTTCATAAAGTTGAGCTCCTAAATCACCTAATTTTAAGGTTACAGATTATTAGTAGAAATCATCACCAGGAAGCTTCAGCACCTTTCGTTTTAGCATCTTCTGTTTAGTGTATATTGATATATGCAGAATTGATTCCAGGCAAGCATATTTGAACAGTTGGGACTAATTAGTTACACACTGGAAGAAATATAACCAAGTTACTTGGTAATAGGCATATATTAGGGTATTTGCTTAAGGACAGTCAGGGAATCAATGGCAGAGACAGGAAATGCAGAAGCATCAAGTTATTTATCCTGTTTCTCTCAGAAACGTTTCAGTCTTCTCTTGCCCTATGTTAAGCTGTCTCTTGGACTTCAAAACCAAAACATCCTCGATTATCCTTTATTTCTATGCATATTGTTTCTGTCATCAACCGGATGATGGCTTTTCTCAGCCTCATGTAGATAGTGAGGTCCCTGAGGTCGCAAATCTCAGATGATATTTATTCAGCACCAAGAAGTTCAGGTCTTGATTATCCAGAAATTCTTTAGATCATACTACAGTATAAATAAACCATTTTCTGGGAATTTCCCATTTAACAAAGCCGTTCTCATGTCTGGCCTTTAGAGTAGATAAAAGTCTGGTATGCTGAGAGCCCAGTAGTATGATTTGTTCAGTCTTTTATCCAAAAGATTTATAATCATTCTGTATTCCCAGTGGCTGTTCAGAGGCCAATGAATGCTCTGCTGCTTAATTTCTACCATTTGCTCCTTATCCTTTACATGGCTGATATTATTGTCACCATCGCCTTATATTACTTGGACATTTTGTTTGATTTTTAATTGTGAAATGTCTTGGCTCAGGTTTTACTTCAGAATAGTGGAAGCAACATTGCTAAATTTTAATTGTGTGATGAAAGGAGGTGAGAATTTAAGCTGTATTTTACATAAATCAAACCAGACAAAAATAAAGTTACATTACTTCCCACAGCATTCTGCTAGAGAAGCTGGCAGCCCATGGCATTGACAGGTGGACTCTTCGCTGGGTTAAAAACTGGCTGGATGGGCGAGCCCAGAGAGTTGTGGTGAACGACACTAAATCCAGTTGACATCAGGTCTCAAGTGGTGTTCCTCAGGGCTCAGTTTTGGGACAAATCTTGTATAATATTTTTATTGATGATCTGGATGAGGGGATTGAGTGCACCCTCAGTAAGTTTGCAGATGACACCAAATTAGGTGGGAGTGTTCATCTGCCTGAGGGTAGGAAGGCTCTGCAGAGGGATCTGGACAGTTGGATCGATGGGCTGAGGCCAATGAGATGAGGTTTAACAAGGCCAAGTGCCGGGTCCTGCACTTTGGTCACAACAACCCCCAGGCAGCGCTACAGGCTTGGGGAAGAGTGGCTGGAAAGCTGCCTGGCAGAAAAGGATCTGGGGGTCCTGGTGGACAGTCGGCTGAACATGAGCCAGCAGTGTGCCCAGGTGGCCAAGGCGGCCAATGGCGTCTTGGCCTGTATCAAGAATGGTGTGGCCAGCAGGAGCAGGGAAGTGATTATGCCCCTGTACTCAGCACTGGTGAGGCCACAGCTTGAGTACTGTGTTCAGTTTTGGGCACTGCAGTATTGGAGAGACATTGAGGTGCTGGAGCATGTTGAACGAAGCTGTTGAGGGGTCTGGAGAACAAGTCTTATGAGAAGCGGCTGAGAGAGTTGGGATTGTTTAGCCTGGAGAAGAGAAGGTTGAAGGGAGACCTTATCACTCTCTACAACTACCTGAAAGGAGGGTGTAGTGAGGTGGGGGTCAATCTCTTCTCCCAACTAACAAGCGACAGGACAAGAGGAAATGGCCTCAAGTTGTGCCAGGGGAGGTTTAGATTGGATATTAGGATAAACTTCTTTACAGAAACAGTTATCAAGCATTGGAATGGGCTGCCCAGGGAGGTGGTGGAATCGCCATCCCTGGAGGTATTTAAAAGACGGGTAGACGTGGTGCTGAGGGACATGGTTTAGGGGTGGTTTTGGCATAGGTTTATGGTTGGATTCGATGATCTTGAAGGTCTCTTCCAACCCAAGTGATTCTATGATTCTATGATTCTATACCCAGACAGAACAAGTCTACTCTGATGAGTTCTGTAGGAATATTTATTCAGATTTTGACATCTGCTGAGGCACAATGGTGTCCCATTCCATTTTGGAAACACCGTGAGTGGGGTAGCAAGGATGGAAGCTGTAGATGGAACGCTGTGCTGAATACAGCCACAGTGCTATTATTTGAAAACTGAATAGGTCTGTTTACAGGAATACTTGTCAGATCCTCAAGGTGAAACAAGGATCTCAAATATAATTAGGAACAGATAAGAATATGGTGATCAGACTGAATGACTATCTCTTTGGCACTGCCCTCGTGCATGTTTTCTGCACTAACACTGAAGTGAGATTACAAACAAATTTTATGTAAAGAAGCAGTCATTTGGTGGTAATCATGTTTACATTTCTCACTTCCATTTCAAATATGAACTAGTGACCTTGCACTGAAATGCTCAGTATTTCATATTAATTTTCTAACCAAATAGTTTTACCATCATACTTTTATTAAAAAGTCTGTCAAGAATGGGATGCTCCTTAGCAATACCAAGGACCATACAGGCTGCACCATCAACAGCAAACAGCACAAGATGCAAAGAGACAGATTGACCATCATAACCTCTCGCATTCAGGATGAATCTTTTCAAGTTGTGATGACATCTGACATAAACCACCTTGCAAACAAGGAAAAGCTTTTCACTTTCAGAGGGCAAAAGATTTCTTTTCCACAAGAACAAATCAGAACAGCATCTTCTCGGCTGTCAGAACGATGTAAAACTCTACAAGACACCAAGTATCCCTTCCACACACCTAAACTGAGATGTTCCTATCATCTGACCCATTTTCTCACAATGTGTTCTTTCCTTCTAAAATACAACTTGTCACAAGGCAGCCTGAGTTCAAGTCTAAACTGGCGTACAAAGTCACCTACTTTTCAATTGACAAACTGTGTCTTTGTATGTATGCATTAAAACTATCATTTCATTGACTTACGGTTGAGAATCCAGTGTAGAAGTTGAAGGTCCAAGCTAGCCAAAGAGTCTGCCCTTTTAACTTTCTTCGTGTAGGGATAAAGCTTAGATAGTAAGCTAACTATAAGGTGGACAAATTGTGCATTTACATTCCATGTTTTGTTTGATGTCTGTATTCTTTTGACCTTTTTTTACCCCCACACACAAGTTAAACAAAGTGTGAGCAATGAAATCATATTAAACTCACCTAATCTGAAATTTGATTAGATGTGAAAGAGCGGGAAAAGAGTTGGCAGAGGTTTTGGTATATACATCATGACAGAAGTTTTCTCCAACATCTTGTGAGCTCTGCCAATATTTTGTATGGATGCAAATCAGGCAAAAAACAAGAGATACCTGTAAGTAGACACGTGATCATTTTCACCTGTAGCCATCTGTGTAGCTATTGTGGCTGTTCTTGCAATGTGTAATCTTTATCAGAAAAATTAAAATTCTGCTACAGAAGTGATGAAATAGTAGCAGTATTTCATTACAAACGTACAGTCCAAAACTTCCTGCAGAACAAACTAAGTATTTTCAAAATCTGCATGTAAAATCAGCAAGCCAAAAACCTAGTGTACCAGCGGGAATCTGCATGTACGTGACTGACCCAGCAATGTGGGGTATTTACAGTATCAGCAATAGAACTTACCATTAGCTGAACAGTATAAAGAAATATAAATACAAATAAATAAACAACTTTAAAATATGTTCCATTTCCACTGTATTTTTTTTCTTAATTTCATAGTCTATCCCCATTATATATCACATATAACATGTATTTATTACCTGTAATAGGAGTAGTCATAAAATATTGCAGTATTAAATCTTAAAGCTTTACAGTAATAATAATAATACATTACTGAAAAATCTGTCCTCTATCACTATCTACTTTATTGATTGTAGGACTTACCTCCAGTAAGTCCTCCATTTCACCAGTATTTGTATATGCCATGTGATATTTGCTGTCTACTCTACTATCCTTCCATTGCTCTTCACATTTCCTACAGTCCCCTTCCCTCCCTTATAAGCCTTTGCTTCGTAACGTTGGATTCAGAAATCTTGCCTTTTAAGCCAAAAATTCTTTAGCCAAATAATGTCATTTTCCACGTGACCTAGGACACTAGGGTCTCAGCCAATATAAATGCTTAGTAACACCAGGATTGTTTCAGTTACCATAGAAGCTGCTTTGAATTTTGCATTATTATGTATACGAAAAAGGTAAGGAATTCAGCTGTGACAAAGCCCCATTAAAATGTTTGTCCCAGAGTAAAAAATTAGTACCTTGGGCGTCAGATACCACTGATAAGTATTTCCATTTTTCAGAGAGATGACGTTTTATTTCTAGATTCCCCTGACATTCTTAAAACAAATTACTGTACTACAGTGCTTCAAGCATCCAGCACAAAAAGGGGGCTCATGGGGGTAGAATAGGAAGAAAACAACACAAAACAATAAAAGAGGATATAAAGTGAACAATACATAACTCATGTTTTCAGGATTACTCAGTTCCACAGAGCTTGATAGAAAATAAGAATGCTGTTTTACCCAAAAATACTCATTAAGCTATCAGCAAAAATTCATTGAAATTTGTGACAGGGGATTATGAAAGGAATGGTTGGACTAGGAGATCCCCATCTAATGTCCTGCTTTGAAGCCAATCTTCCACATCCACGATAAAGTCCTTTGACCAGTCAGCTATTGATTAGTCCTTTTAGATTTTCATGGGAAGTTCTAACCTGAACTTGGTCAAAGAACAGTCTTTCTGATAGAATTTCCATCAAATTCAATAGCAGTGACTTCATGTTCTGAAGAAGTTAGAATGAGAAAATTTGTCAAAAACATTTTGGTGAGTCTTGCTGAAATGGTAAAATATTATTGAAAAAAAAACGTGATGAAGATTCATGAAATGCTTATTTGGAAAATAAGGACACAATATGAAGTGAGCATTAGAGGGTTTTTTTGTTTTCATTTTTAAATAACACTACATAGGACAGAATATGCTTATGAGGTGGTGGTTTCAGATCTGCTGAAAGAGCCTGAGCTTCTGTTACATGTACAATATTTGAGAGGTTTACTTTGCTTTTCATCTCCTTCTCTCTCAGAAAACTGGATGTTATGTATACAGTTATGTAACTCAATTAGTTAACACTTAAAGCATAGTTTGGCATCCTATGTTAAAAATATTCTCTGTATGAAACTTTTAAAAAAATCTCAGTCTCAGGATAGACAAAACAGAACTAACAAAATCCTCATTCACAGAGATGTTCCTTTTATATGTCAGGTTTGAAACATTGTAGAGACATTTAATAGAAGAAATGGCAACACAATTTCTGTTTTGATGCTTTATGATAAAAACAAGTAAGAACAAGAACATTATTTTTATTATTACCAACATCATATGCAAGTGGCTTTCTTTTCAGAGCTGATAATGCAATTTGTTTCATACAGATGTTTTTAATTTTAGTAATTTTAATAGTTATAGCAGCTAGAGATTAAAAAGATTTTAATCTCTGATGCATTCTCCTCCATGTTACCATTTCCCAGTTGAAAACTTATGTAGCACAAAGCATTGAAACTAACTGGAAAATACAAGTTTGATCAAAAAGAGTTAAGTTCAAAGAGGCTGCAAATAGTACAGATCATGAGCTGATTTTTACTACTTTTGCAGAGATCCACATGTGGTCTTCATGATATAATCAGAATGCGTGTATTTTCATATACTTCTACACTTCAAGAGTAGTTTTAAATCAATAGGCCTACACAAAAAAAATAGTTTGCTTAGTAAGACTGAATTTTACTTTTTATACACAGCCAGTATTTGATTTTTCCCAATCCAACTCCTATCACGAAGAACTTGGTTGTTAGATATGGTTGTTAGATATGTTGTGTTTCTGATTTCAAAATACGGCTGAATTTTACTTGTAGGTGCTTTGTCCTCAAACTAATTCCAGAAGATACAGGAAATAATTACTTTTAAACACAGGAGATGGGTATTAATTCAGATTTTAAGTAAACAATGTACAATCTTCACAATAACGTCGAGAGCAACCTAATTTGTTTCAAAATAGTTAATACGGCAGGTAAAGGTGCGTGTCAGAACTGCAGCATACCTCAGAAATGGATTCACACTGGAAGTCTTGCAAATGCATGAAGACTGATCCATTCCTATCCAGGAGCCTAGCAGAAAATGTGGCAGTTCAGATATTTGAATAGTTCACCTATTTACACCTACCTTTATTAGCCTTTCCATTGAGCTCACCAGCTATTTGGACTCTACCAATGAACACACATGATCGGTCCACTATGAAGGTCCCAGGGACCCTGATTTTGTTTGGGCTTGACTAGGAATCTAATACTCTTCAGGCTCGCGGGCCATATGATCCTCTAAGAGTCCCAATCCCAATGTCATTTTTCCCTCTGAAGGTTGCTTTGATGGATGAGGAGGTTTCTGCAGGTACTGGCTGCTCACCAGCTATTATATTCTATATTGCACATACTTCCAGAACAAACCAAATTTAGAGGCAGTGTGGAAAGAGTTTGTTGGACCTTTGGGACTTTCTTGATTAATTAAAGGTTGAGGTGTGTTGATGGATTTGTGAGGAGTTACACAACACAAAAAAACTACACAGAATCATGAATCCCACATAAAAAAATCTACTAAACACACAAGCAAACCTTTAAAGCTTTTGAAGACTCTCTGTACCTAAATATAAATACTATATTTGCCACGTATGGAAGGACTAGTAAGGACTGCAAGCAACCTAAAATTTAATTTAACAATAATGTAAGAAGATAATAAGCTTTACTAGGAAAAAAAAAAGTAGCTTATGTATGAAAGATGATGTAAAATCTTTATAAACATTCTTTTGAAAGTTCAGTCACCTCAAATAAGGACCAAAACAAAACCCACAAAACCACTAGTTACTGCACTGAATTTGCAATTCAGATTCAGGCTGACAATATTTGCCTTGCAAATACTATCAGCAATTTTTTTTTATTTCTGGAGCTGTGCTGAGGCACATGTGGGAATTGCATAACATGGTGGTACAAAATCTAAACTGGCCTGTGGGCAATAAAGTAGAGTAGGTACGGTACTATAAAAAAATTCTATTTTCATTTCCTGTCAGCCCTAGCTTTATTTTGAATATATTTGAATTTTACGTCAGTCTGGGAAAGAAGGTCTTGCATGCAACAAGTTTCTTCTGAGCCGTGGTACCAGTATTTTCTAAGCTGTAATTTGTTGGTAAAGCCTATTAATTCCTTTGAGAAAGAATGAGTGATTCTTGTACACTTGTATTGCATGTGCCTGAGCTCGATCATTGTGAACGTCCTTGCCTATTTTTTCTCTTCTATTCAGTGTCAATTTAGGATAATAACCCCGGCTGTCACCACCAATCTGGATTCATAGATGTGCAATTCCCTAACTCACTCATGTGGATAATGTATTCATCCTATAATGTTGTATTTCAGTTTCAGAACAGTGATGGTTGGAGTGGAATAGTTGCCACAAGTAAAAGTGATGAACCATTTAGCAGTTATACTGCAGTTTGTTGCAAACTCTCTCGGTCTCTCTCTCTCTCTCTCTCTCCCCCTACCCATCTGTAGCAATAATCGTGTAAGGCAGTCTTTGAAATAGTGACACAACTGAGTGACTATACCAGCCATTAAAATCTAGTTAAAGTTACCATACCATTTCTGACATTGACCTCATTAATACTGCTGTATCACATCTCATTCTGAAAGACAGAGTGCCTTTAGATAGTTATATTTCTTTGGTGAGTACAAAATACAGGAGTGAAGAGCAAATAACCCGTTCTGGTTGTGATGAGGAATACAATAACCCATCACCATAGCAAAGAGCATATTTTATTTGAAAAATACGAATAAAAGATTTTGTCCCTTTTGTTTATTAAAAGAAAATGTAACAATTTCTATCAGTAACACTTGCATAAGGAGGTATGCTTTACATAACTCTTTCGTTAAAAAATATATATATATATTTGGAGACTTTGGAAAAATAAGGATGGCCCAATACTTGCAACACGCTCCTAATGTTCCTTAGAATGCACTGTGCCATTTATATGTACTGCAAGTACAAGGACTTAGCACTTTATAATCCAAAAAGTAACCCTAGGCAGAATAATTTCATATTCTTCTCTGCATTTAGAACATTTTCTTTGTTACCCTTTGTGTGAGTTTGAGTTTGTTTAACTCCAGACTGGTCCAATATTTAGTTGTTTCTAAAGGATGATTTTACAAAGCCTTAGACCACAGAAATTTTGTAATTCCTTTTAAAAACCAGTAAGAATATTTTCACATAGACATTTCTTTCAGTATTCACAACTTAAACAACTGCATCAATTAGAATTCAAAACCAAAAATGTTTACAATTATTTTGGTTTTCTAAGAAGAATGCAAAAAATAAAGTGCATAACAGAGTGAAATTACGCTCAACATTTACAGTCTTCTATGTGCATGTAATAAATTGCAACACTGATACACAAATTAATTTGTTTTCAATGTATGAATCTTAATCTAATGCCAGTTGAATTCAAGCTCTTCCTTGTCTTTAAAGTGTATTAAACTACATTTTTGACTGGTTTTAGGTTGACAATATATTTTTATATTTTAAAATACTTATACAGACCATTTTCTCAGATATGTGCCAAGATTACAGCATACTGAGTGCCCTCACCATTACAAGAAAGAGGGTTTTTTTGAAGGAATGCAACTAATTAATTTGGTGTAAATGTACTATTAGTTGAATAGCTGCTGCAGAAATAAAATTCTAAATTGTAAAGCCCTTAAGCACCACTTTGTACGTGCCATTTCACTTCACTCAGTATCTTTCAGTTAAGTAAAACTGGCAGTTTTCAGCATTTAGTTGTTAAGCAGCAACAGGCTAATAGGAGAATATTGGAGAATATGAGTACACAAAAGATCCATGCAAGCTTTAAGCAAAGTCTATACAATCAGACTTAACCATAAACTAGGAAAGTGTTTCCCATTATACTTTCACTGAATGTATGCTTTGTTTAAATCAGCAATGCTACAAAAAGATCATGCCCTCCATGGCATACAGTGTTGATTCTCTTCCAATTTAATCAATGTTAGTATAAAAATTCTCAAATATTGTTTAAATTTCTTTCTTGGATGCAAAGGACCAAAGGAAAAATTTGTGCGATCAGGAAAAGAAATCTGTAAACCTGTTGTTTCTGTACCGTGAGGCCTTTTTCTGTGGCCCTGAAGATTTAATATTCCGCTATTTCTCATGCAAACAACACGGCACTGTGATGTGTATTTGAGTAAAAAACAGTAAGCATAGCAAGCATGCAGACTTGTCGTGACAGAAAAGCACATCTGGCGATCACTGTGGATAGGACATACCAAACAGGACACACTGCAGCATCACTGAAGCGGCGTCTCAATAACCCTGCAGAGTTTTAAAGGAATCAGAATTCCCAGGCCTGCGGGTATGATGCATGTACAGCAGCAAAGAGAGCACCAGGAATGGTGAAAAGGGGATTCTTATTCCTCGGAGATACGACCTCCTCTCATTAACTTAATCAGAACATAAGCATAAGGAGTCATTATTTGCTTATGCCACTGCACTTCTGTTGGCTTTAAGCCTGAAGGTTCTATGATGCAAATAAAAAGAAAACAATGGCGGGAACACTGCTTAAAGCACAAAATACTACTGATTTTCCCTGCTTTGGTGTAGGGCCAGAGGGAACAGACATAAAGATAACTAATACCTGACTCTCACAGCTATAATACAACAATGAATGCAGTTTTCATGCAGATGTGGTACAAAGTATTATGGCCCATGGTACTAACACTGAAAGATTTTCTCCTTAGCACTCTACTCATACAATATAAAAATCTAGATGTTGGCATAAAGCAAGCGCAATCTAAATCAAAAGAAAATTTCTCCTCAAAATCCTGAACAACTATTTGCTTCTTTTGGGACAAAGCTGAAACATATCCTAACCCTACCCTCAAAAAAGACAACACATAAACCATTCTCAGTTTGAGTATAACTCTTACTGCATTAAAGCATCTGTTTAACTTTACAATGAGAACCTCTCCTTAAATGCATTTCTAGAAGATTCTGTGTTTGGTAAAAATTAAAAAAAAAACAAAGAAAAAAAACCAAAAAAACCCCACACAAACAAAAGCTGAACACAGATTATGAAACTACTTTCAGATCATCAGCAAAACATTTTAGACTTCCAGCGTTTTTCCCCTCTAAATTGCCTTGTGGGTGCAGATGTTGAAAGAAAGGGAAACACTATGATTTTCAAGTTGCAAACAAAACTGTGTAGTAAAAAACAATTCTGCAACTACAGTTCCAGTAGTAATAGTAATGCATTTTAGAGTTTGAAAGTTTCTTACAAAGCTACTTGCTGTTTTTACAGAAGGCTGTTTAAACCAAAAGCAGTCAACATAATCTCAGGAGGGAGTTAATTAAAATAAAATAAAATAAAATAAAATAAAATAAAATAAAATAAAATAAAATAAAATAAAATAAAATAAAATAA
>VZSF01012080.1:613953-799015 GCA_013398295.1 Chionis minor | reverse complement strand
GAGTGGCTGGAAAGCTGCCTGGCAGAAAAGGATCTGGGGGTCCTGGTGGACAGTCGGCTGAACATGAGCCAGCAGTGTGCCCAGGTGGCCAAGGCGGCCAATGGCGTCTTGGCCTGTATCAAGAATGGTGTGACCAGCAGGAGCAGGGAAGTGATTGTGCCCCTGTACTCAGCACTGGTGAGGCCACAGCTTGAGTACTGTGTTCAGTTTTGGGCACTGCAGTATTGGAGAGACATTGAGGTGCTGGAGCGTGTCCAGAGAAGGGCAACGAAGCTGGTGAGGGGTTTGGAGAACAGGTCTTATGAGGAGCAGCTGAGAGAGTTGGGATTGTTTAGCCTGGAGAAGAGAAGGTTGAGGGGAGACCTTATCACTCTCTACAACTACCTGAAAGGAGGTTGTAGCAAGGTGGGGTCAGTCTCTTCTCCCAACTAACAAGCGACAGGACAAGAGGAAATGGCCTCAAGTTGTGCCAGGGGAGGTTTAGATTGGATATTAGGATAAACTTCTTTACTGAAAGGGTTATCAGGCATTGGAACGGGCTGCCCAGGGAGGTGGTGAAATCGCCATCCCTGGAGATATTTAAAAGACGGGTAGACATGGTGCTGAGGGACATGGTTTAGGGGTGGTTTTGGCATAGGTTTATGGTTGGACTCGATGATCTTGAAGGTCTCTTTCAACCCAAGTGATTCTATGATTCTATAATAAAGCCTGTTAGAAAAATGAAAAGACCAAAATGACAAACTGGACAATTCAAATGTCACAGTGGAAAAGTCTAAAAAGAGCTATAATTAAACTATGATTTTCTGGGGTGCAAGGTCTTGCCAAACAAGGAACTGACTTTTATACCACACGAAGTAAGTACAAATTGAAAAAAATAAAAAAAGAGACCTTTTTTCTTTTAATGTTATATTTCTTCTTTCAACATTAAATTGTTTTTCTTGTATCGTTAACCTCATAGAATTAAATATTAGTGTAAGACACAATTTTAGGCAAAGGAGCTAGATTCCATTTTTTAATTTCAAAAATTTGGTGTGGTGAATTTATGTTGTTTGCAGTCTCGAGTAATAAGTAGAGTTCTATGGAAACGGATTTTACATGACATATACCCAGCAGATTCTTTAACAATATACACAATTACAAGTGTTCTCAAAGAAACAATGTAAAGCTTTTCTTTCAATGCCATGTCACAAATTTGAACACAAATAAAAAAGTGTGATTGTAATTTGTTGGGCACTGGCATGGAAATTCTCTGTTTTCAGTATCATCAGAGGTGATAATTCCCACTCACTCTCACTATTGCAGCAGAGTTACAGGTAGTAATTCTTAGTGCATGCCCCTGTGTACATATAAATAAAATACTGAAAAGTAACTCAGCTCTCACATACTATTCTTTTTCATTAAATCTTTTAGAATATTTTACAAATGAGATCTCTAACATTTTTACACAGAAGGAAACTGCATCTAAGAACTGATTTTCTGAAGGTCATCGAGAATCAAGGATAGTGGAAAACGACCAAAGCTAATGACATCGGCATAATACAGAAAGCATGTGTCTCATGTTCCAGTCAAAGCTCTGTTCTTCAGGACAATTGCATGCAAAGGTATACCAACAAAATGAAAAGGTAATAAAAGCTTAGCCAAACTGCAGTACCAACTGCATCCTAACAGTTACTCTGATGTTCTGAGTTTCCATGTTTTAATTGTTTACATTCCATATCAAAAACTATTGGAAGACCCATTGAGAGAAGCTAGAAAGACAGCAGCTTTTAACAGGAGGATCTTAGCATGAAACAAAGAAATCCCACAAACTGTGAAAGCTGCAGGCAGCCAAGTATGGAGACAGATGCTGATGACCTAGGAAAGTGTTTAGTGGGAGGAAATAAAATAAAATAAAATAAAGCTATATCAACAAAGCTAGTCTGAAAGGGAGGAGAGGTGGTCATGGATTGAGAATTCCTTTGATACCTGAAAACAGAACAGTGGATAGACAAGGAAGACAAGTATATAGGTCTGCAGCAATAGCACTAGGATGACGATAACTACAGATCTGATTCTTACAGGCCTGAAAGGAAAGACCTTTTTATCTCAACAGATTTAAACTGTGAACTTCACACCTGAGAAATCTGATAAGAACAAGGACTCACTGGAGATGAAAGGGCTGACTGCCAAGGGAAATTAACAACTCCAGCATAGGGAAAGAAAGATTTATCTGCACATTGCCCCATTTCATGATCTAAACTTTCTCATATTTGGGCTGTGCTTTGCCAACATGACAATAAGAATGTAAGATTAATCTCAAGTGGGTTTGAGGTTACACGTGGGAAATTCTACATGCGTCTAACGCAGCAGCTCGTCATACTGAAGATGTGGTAGTATATTAAGCCACGCTGCATGCTATATACAAAGTTGTTATCACATTCTTTTTCAATCATCTCTGCCTTTTTACATTGAGCTTCTGAAATGAGAAAGGAGGGCACAGGAAAATCAAGGAAACTGAGATATAATGACAATACCATGGAAGGTGACTGCTGGAGCACTTTGGGGGATACTCATTTATTATTCACAATTTGAGAATTCCTTTGACACATTGTGCATTACAGGCAGACACAAGAGAAATGGAAGTAGAAAAAATAGAGTAAAAACCTGTTTATAGCTTAGGGCATGTTTTTATTTTCAGCTCTGCTTATATCAGCAGTCCAACTTCTATAAATTTTATGAGAAGTCATAACTAATTAAAGCCAAAGAAAATACACTGCATTATTTGCATTTCTTATATTTCCAAAGTTAAAGCAGTTAATTTGTTTATGTGGGACTATATTGATAGGCATTTCTGTTTCATTTCTTTTAACTCTTTTAAATATTTTTTTCTTTTGCGCTGGTTTCAAAGCTATTGCCAACTGGCTTCTTTTCTAGTTCAATGGGTAGCAAAAATGAAAAGCAACACAGCAGACTTTGGGGGCCTGAAACATAGTTGCTTGCTTATGGGTTGGTTTGTGAAACACGAAGAGGTAGCAGCACTGAAAAGAAATGCACGCACTAACTTACCTACCTGGTCATCCTTACATCCTTTTTTTTTTTAAACCAAAAAAAGACCAAAGAATTTCACAGGTCTGAGGAAGAAAAATGTCTCCCTCTGTGGCAGCTAGTCCTGGTTTTCTGTCCTTTCTACTCATGATAGAATTCCTTTTATTACTTTCATATGTTGATTCTGTGGTAATACCTGCTCAGACATTCAACCTGTTTACAGTAACAGCACTTCTATGTACAGTACTTACAGTCACCATGTATAATGCTAATTTTGCACTTTCTCAGATATCATTTCTCTCAAGTTACAACTTGTCTTCTTTACAGGATGATGTTTCATGGAAGGGCAGTAGTAACTCGCAATGCCACATAACCAGTGCGACCATGACGCTTTGATGCAAATGAAGGCAGGAACGATGTAGCTGTTTCCCACTCATGTTGGGTTGCAAAGTGGGAGTTTCAACCTGACCACTTTTAATACCATGTTGGATCCTGTAGAGGAACTTAGACGTAGTCTGGTATCTTGCATGCTTTTTTGCAACTTTAAAGCCCTAAAGTCAGTTCACCTGCCTGCTACAGACATCTTGTGCAATATGGTTCAAGATAATAATTTTGCACGTAACAGGGCAGAGAGATAAACAGAAACTTCTGCAAGGGAATTCGCACTAAATGAATTACTCTGTGGAGGTTGCTCTCATCCTAAATAACAGCAACACCAAGTAAACCTGATCTTTCTTTCACTCATTTTTGATCTGTGACACAGGAAAAATGTTAATTTGCATCACAGACATGGGTGGATGAGCATGTTACAAATTTCATTTTATACAGATGCCATTGAACTCACTGTGCTCCAGATTTTATAGAAAAGCAGGGCTTTACTTCTGTGAGTATTAAAGTACCTTGTGGCATAATATTAAGAAAAAGGGATCTCCAAAGGGATAGTATCAGAAAAATGGCCTACTTTTATTCCAACTCCAGAATATTCTCCATCATTGGGCAATTTTCAAAAGGCCAGGTCTTTGAGAAAAGAGGGCAGAGGGGAAAAATAAAACTGCAAATATTTTTGGGAAATGAAACCTTTGTCCTGAAGACATAAAAGGAGAGGAGAACAAATGCTAAGCATTCTCTAGGGAGTTGTTCTTCCTTGAAAGTAAGGTAAACTTTGTCTAGTCTCAGAAGTTGGCAGTCTCAATTTATTAAAGACAATGTACAAATATTATTGCAGTGTTGGGTGAATGTTCACAGTCTCTGTGCAAACCTTTATCATCCAGAAAATTTACAATACCCATTGGAGCACCCATGGTACACACTATATCTTGTGGAAAAAAAACCCCAAACAACCAAGTCCAAAAACAACCACTAGCAAAAGAGTGCTTTATAGTGCATAAAATTCATAATTGTTCTCTTGCACCTAAAAGTGAACTGTTCTCTGGGGGTTCAATCTTTTCTCAGCTCCCAGAAGAGTGTTGTCTAACTTCTGAAAGACGTCTCTAATAGGTGGCAAAATAGGCAGAAAGAGGGAATGAATTTTTTAGACTCAGGAGAGAGAGAGACCGCAAATGTGTGTGTCTATATTTTAACAGTTAGGATTATCATAAGAATGACATATGCTCACTTGCATTTTCCATCAAACTAACAGTTTTTGACAAATATATCAACCATTCTTTAAGCATCTGGAAAAGTATCATGATTCTTTCAGGATAAAAGAAGTACAATTTTAAAATCCAGTAGTTAGAAACAGCTCTATTGTGAAGAGTTTCTTTCATCTTTTGACTGACTCCCCAACTGAAAGTGGTTTTAGTTGCATATTGCCCTGGCAAATTTTTAATGGGACATCCAAAAGCAGATGTTTCTGATTAGGCAAAAAGTGTAAATTTGAGATATTACACACAAATGAAAAAAGTACTTAAAAATTAACTATGATATCCTAAAAAACAAAATGAGAAGAACACAGACAACAACGAACTGAGTTTTACAGCATCTAAACTGCAACATAAAAGCAACTCCAGATTAAAAAAACTATTTGGCTGCTGAGGTTTTAGAAATTGTAATATTCTTCTGGACAGAATAAATTGTAAACAGCCCTGTTTTCATTAAAAAGCCTTCATAAGTACAATTCCCAAACGAACAAAAAGGCATCTTCCCTGGGTTTGCTCTCTAGAATTGCAGGAAATGATTACAACTTAATGTGTTTTCTTTCTATAGCAGAGAAATTCTATTGCAGCTGTTGTTCTGTCTTGCTTACATGTGTACTGATAATGCATTATTTTGTTGGCTGTCCTCTTTTTCATACTCTAAAGCCTTTACTCTCTCTGAACAGTACTTTGTCAGTACTCAAATAGCAGCAAAGAATCCACTGTTGCTTAAGAATCCAGCCAGTAAGGAAAAAGGTATCCTATTCTGTCTTTTCCATTTTTTTCTTTAAAACGAAAATTGTAAACACCAACAAAATCCAGAAGGCGATCCAAGCAACTCTTCAGTTCTGCTGGACTGCATATTTGGTATAGCCCTGTGGCTGTCTCCTGACCTACATTTCCCTGAGGGTTTTAAGCTCTGCATTATGAGGTTGCACATTCAAAGGCTGGAGCTTTAACATTGTGGATTGTTACTGAGTAAAGGCACAAGTTCAGCCCCAAGATACAAAAGCTTAGCTGTTCATATGATCAATTATTGGGGCTGACGCTTCAATATCTATTCCCTCTGCTGAAGCCATAGAATATTATTGAACTGAAGCATACACATGCTCAGAGTGTATATTGCTGCAGTCTATACAGGTAGGTAGGGAAAAACTACAGTATCTTACGTTTGTACAAGTCCTCTAGGTTTCAGTCAAAGTGCAAAGTGTTAATATTTAAAGATCCAATTCACTGCTTTAGGGTCTTTTCATCTTGTAGCTCTACTGATGATAATGGAGTAGGTGAACATTCATGCAATAGTGTATTTGGGCTCAAAGAGCAGAATTCTGTTGCTCTGGGTTATGAAAATAAGGGAAGAAAATGTCTACTGAGATTTTTGTGAAACAAAGCCTTTGTACTGAAGAAATAAAAGGAGATAATGACTTGATCCAAAGACGACTGCAAGAGAAACATTGCTTTGCAGTGACAGATACAGCTACCACTGAGTACCACTTTGAATGTGACATCGAGACTTTGCTTTTTTATCATTCTGCAAAACATTATTGAAAACTCCCTTAAAGCAATTGCTGTAGTTTTTTTTTCTTTAAAAATCATAACATAACAAACAAACAAATAAAACCCTCCAGGAATGCCAGCCTTTATATAATTATTAAATCTAGAGGCAAAAATAGCAGCTGTCTTGTGTTAAGAGCATTCTGATTCTTTTTAACAGCTGATATTCAAAAAGATAAGTTTTCAAAAGTGCAAACTTGTCACAGACATAAGAAAAGCCTCTTCTGCCCACCATCTCTCAGCTGTTTCCTGGAATAGAAAGCAACAGACATTCCATTTCTGAATAGGAATAAATGATAAATATGAAAGTTGTAAATGCTAGGTAACTGGATATTGTGAATGCACTTTATAAGTGTTTCACTGATATTTTACATACAGATTGTGTCACTAAAAAAAGGTCCCAGTAAAGGGCAGTGTTTAAACAGTACAATTAAAGGGTCGCGTGCCAAGCAAAACAGTGACAATGCTTTTGTTTTTAAGATAAAATTCTTGTTAGGATTTGAGTTAAACTGTCATTGTGTTAATTACACGGACAAATTGGAAACTCCACTTCCGGAGTCTCTGTACATGTAGAAGTTTTATGCGAGATGCTACTGGAAGCGCATACTTACTTTTTCTATCTCCTTAGGTGAAATAAAAACAGGCTTTTACCTTAAAGGACAACTTTTCCTGTTCTTTCCCCTAAGTCCCCCCTGCCAAATCCAACTTAAGATAGTGCAAACACTGCCTTCTGCTGTTGGTGTTAAAGTCGTTGCTCACTGCTCTTGGGGAGGTAACAAGAAAGCAGCAAATACTGCTGCATACTTACATCCAAAGCATGACACCGCTGCATTAGACATTTATCAAAAGTTCTTACCCTCTTATAAAACTGTGTAGGTAAATAACTTATGTTTGCATGCAGTCCTTAAAGTATAACACAGCATTTTCCACTGTAATAAACACATATAATACAGATCCTGATTAAAATCAGTTCGGAAACATAAAATATCTATTTCATCACAAACCACAATTTTAATGGAGTTATTCAAAAACACATCTTGATGTAAGTATCTTGTACTGAAATGAACATGGCTATGGTCTCCCACATGAGATCACAGTCCAATACCCAATGAGCCTATTTGAATCTCAGACTCAAATATAAAAATACATAACAGTGCACTTCCTTTATTTCAGGAACAATCCTCTGGGTTTTGCTATAATGCCCTGATCTGAATGGAATTGATATACTAATCTGGGAAAGGGCTACAGTCATCACTTAAGGAATATTTTTAATATACGAATTAGTCATTCAAATACTATTAGTTTTTCAGTATTGATAGATACTGGATTGATCTCTTTTGGAACCAGAATATGAGGACCATGAATCTAGTCTGAACAAATAGCATGACTTGATTTCATTTTTTTTTTTCTGCTGTAAGTATAGTTAAACATCGAAACAGACTCTTTAGGAACATTATGCAGCCTCCTTCCCTGAAAGGTTTGGAAAACAGACAAAAATTATCTGAAAATAATAGTTTAAACATTACTTTATGTGTCATATGTACCAAGGATGGAGTTAATGCTTCCCAATCTTTACAGATTTGTAGTGACCTGTAAGATCTCAGAAGGTATCCCATGGCACTACTGCAAAAATGAATTTGTAAAATAAAGCCAACCTCCCCACACTTCCACACATACATAAAAACAAACCCACACAACACACACATACACAAAAGCTCAATAGTAAAGCTACAGACAAGTATTTAATGTTTGCTCTCATTTTCCTCAGGTTGCAAAATGGAAACCATGAGGCAATACTCAAAAAATAATAAGGCCAATCTGGGGTTTTTTTGGAAAGGCTGGATGGTTCTTTGATTCAAGAAATGTCCAGAAACACTTAGCTGGGTGACTCTGAAGGTCTTTTTCCTTCTGGGCATACCTGCTATGAATTTCTGACTGCACTTTTTAGACACACTTGGTTAGGAAGGGCATGAAGAAATAGACTATCATCCAGAAAGCACCGAAGGACCTGCTCTTGGTACCATATCCATAAAAGTAAGCATAAATTCAACGTTATATGCCCCTTAAATTCTTATTTTCTCCTTTAAGCAATAACTGGCAATAACCTTGACAGTACACTCAGTGCTATTCACCTAGAAGTAGACCAAATTGTGAACATCTTTTTCATTAATCCACTTTTTAAAAACATTCATGAATGTACGAAGTATAAATGCTAAAAAAAAGAGTATAAAAATAAAATGCAGTATCTGATTATTCATAGTTTGCGATATGTTGCATACACCATATCCTTGATATCAGCCAGTTTAGTGATGAGAGATTACAGCTTTCCCCTTCTGTCAAGAAGCGCGTGGAAATTGTTCTGTTCAGTGAGACATCCCAGACAGAACAGAGACCCATTTCTTTGAGATTTGTGTTTGATTTACCTTCATTGTCCCTTAGAGTAAAGTTGGGATTCAACGAAAGCCCTTCATCAAGGGAAAAATGGAATCTTGCCCCATTTGCAGCGTTATCTTTGTCAGTTGCAGTGATAGTCTGAATTACCTAAAATAAAAATTAACAGTGAATATGTTAAAATTCAAACTTGACCCAAATAGTACCTGACCTCAGCAGGATGCTCAAACTTAACTTATTTTGATTTTCTACTTGACTGCTGCTAAATTCAACCAATGAAATGACTAGGCCATTAGCTTGATTTCTCTAGCATGAAATATTTTACGAACCACACTTTGTAGCTAGGGAAAAAAATGTAAAGCATTTATACTTTCTGACATTCTAATATGGTCAGGACCTCGTACAGAGATTTTCACCATCTGCATTGCATCCTGGTGACTTTCAGAATTACAGTTTCATCTAAATATCTGTTTTTATGGAGACAAAAGTCAGGCTGAACCAGGATGGTCTATGCAGAGCATCATCTACTTGCCCTCCCAATAACTAGATGCGCTTCAATATGGGTTAGGAAAAATAATTGTTTAACCAAAATGGCAGGTATATAATACCAACTCTCTGTTTAAAATTCCTGTTAAGAACCAGTTTTACATTGTTGGAGAACAGAACAAGAACAGCAGCCACTCCTGGCTTTCCTTCGGTTTGTCCAAAAAAATAGAATTAGACATAGCAACCATGTATGGGAGAGTTATATTTGAAACGCAGGACCTTTGCCTTCAAAAGTCCTGGTGGTTTTTACAATTTAGTTTCAACTAAAACTGAGCTAAGCTTTTGGAATGTGTGACCAAGCAATATTTCTGTCTCTGCTTTCATTTTCATGCTGGGCCTTCGAAGATCAAGTGCTCCAGTAGAATTAATAAAAGTTATTCTTGTGATATAGGCAGTGAAGCCCACACAGACTGCTGCACAAAGCTGATAGACACCCTGAGGGAAACGTAAAAGGGGGAGGGAAAATGCTCTTTTCATGAGAATTTTTCTGTTCAGTGTTTGGCTGTAGTCTGTCTGGACTGAACCTGAAGCATAAACAGTGCAGGCTCAAGTGATCTGGTCTGTTTTAAAACTAAAAGACAGCACACAGCTCTCTACCTCCATTCACATAAGAGAAGTGGAATAAATACATTTTAAAGCCAATAGAGTACGATGCTCCCTCCATTGACTACATATAATATAGTATATTATATTGCATATACACACCTGAGACGATTAACAATACTGATGACAATTGCTGAGAATATTTTAAAAATTTATTGTAATACTTTTTGCTGACTGTAGCAGAATAAGATCAATCTGGAACATCTGTAATGATGCAGTTTACCAAAGTCATGGCAAGACTGGTGAAAAAGTTTGGCAAAAGCTAGTTGTTCTCTACTGAATTTTGCAAAGGTGGCATATCTGTTATTGAAACAACTACCATGTAAAAACAGAAATATGAGATTATCTTAGATAGATATTCTTAGTTAATGGTGTTGAAATGCTATAAGGCAAAGCAAGACCAAAAAAAAGTTGATGGAAGAAAATTTCAAGAGAATCAGTTTCTGTTATTACTCAAATACTAAAAATAGTGTTAAATACCATACATAGCTGTAAAAATTCAGATAAGACCTTAAAAAAAGATATGAATTTATTAAATATTGTTTATAGATCCTCAGTGTTGTTTTTCAATGAAATATGAGTTGTTTTGCCGTGCACCTTCAGCTTTTACTTGACAGCCTAGTAGATAAACTTTTGTCCTGCTGCCCTCTCTTACCTAAAACGCTCAGTGACATTTTACAGAATATTGCTTCAAGAACATGTCATTTTGCAAGAAAAATACCTTTGATCAAGACCTCAGTTCCACAAGGCTACTATAAAATGTATTTGTTTTTAAGACTAATTTTGAAACTCAACACAATCTACTGCCTGCATTCCCTGATTTCACACACAGAAATTCAAGCCTCCCCTGAATTTACTAGTGTATGTAAAAAACATAGCACCAGAAGGTATAGAATTCATGCTTTCTATGCAGAAAATAGGCATTGTACGTGTAATAGGACAGGTCAAAATGTTTTTGATATAACTGGTTTTAAACAGAAAGTTATTTCAGAAAAGGTTCTTGCTTGCTAAGGAAAAGATTTTTAAGGCATTCATTTAGAGGCGAGGAACAAATGCGTGTCCTCTTGACATCCAAATGTACTGTTAACCCTTTTCTAATTAATGGACCAACTAATTAGCAATCTTTAACATGCACCTTACCAAAGCTGATTAACATAAAAATGTAGACACAGAACCACATGCTGTAAACCTCACTTGACAGCACTGAAGCGTTGAAATTGAGGGGTTATGTCATGTTTTAAATGTAAGTGTTGGTGAGAAGAGAAAGAATTTCAAGAACAGAGAACTAATTGAAGAGGATAGAAACCAGGTGCTAAATTCTATTCAGAACTGAATCAATAAACAAATAAATACACACACAAAAAACTTACAGTAGAAGCTGTAAGTATCCTTTCCAGCTAACATAATTTTCTTTTGGCTATTAGAAATAACAGCATCCAGGCTGAGGCAGCTCATGATGGCAACACAATATTTATACACCCTGATTCTGAAAAAGTTCTCTGTGTGCATGTGCATGCACGTGCATGCATATACTCACACCTGTGTATTAATTTACAGTAATGGATAGTGTCAGGCATTTCACTACTATCCCATTTTTTTCTATCATTCCTCTGAAAAGCACCCAGAAAAACTGTTATCTTTGGACAGCTATAGCAAATACGACCAGCAGATCTAGTCAGATGTTTTAACAGGTCCACACTCTGCCAGGACAAACACTGACCTTTGAAACATGCAGAAAACTGTCAATGCTTCACTCCTTCACTTTCCAGAACAAAGCTTAAACTTTTTTTTTACATCACTATTTGCTCCTGTTGTCTTAAAAAAATAATAAAACAAGTTGCATTTGAAGGAAAGGAAAACTTCATTTGTGTGGTAGATTGCAAAATTTCATTTTCCTACATTTGCTAAATTTCATGATCATTCACAAAATCAGTATATTTCTAGAAGTCAGAGTTCTCCAAATCTGGATAGCATCTAGGATGAAATCACAGCTGCTGTATCTATTTTAATATATAACATACACCCAGCTTCAACTGGAAGCTGTTGGAGATAGTTTATATTCTCAACAAGGTGAATGCTAAGGGCATAAAGCTGTCATTTCAGTGTGGAAATGGTCATCTTCGCACAAGCATTTTCTGTTTGAGATGCCTTAGTGGGTTAGTTTAAGCACTTAAGCCCTTAAGTTTCATTGACTTTTTTTTTTTAAAGTAAATAAATTGAGCTGTGGAGGGAAAAAAAAGCAGGAGGCAGAGGCTGTGCAATTAAATAATCCTGTGATATCTCTACATAGAAGCCTCCTCTGAGAATAAAGCAAACACAAAAAGTCTTCCAATGACAAACTATTGGTTAGTTTATCCTGCACATAATAAATTCAAAATAGATATGTACAGGATAGTGCCGGGCTGGAACTCAACCTCAAAGCACCAGTCAAACCGAAGTGCCCGGCAATACCTGACAGAACTTGTTCTTTAGTGATAAATCTTACGAATTATTCTCACAAGGTGATGGATAACTCAGAGTAAATACTGCCTTTTCAGTGATTTGAAACCATCCAGCTGGGCATGCTTTTTAGCATATGGAACACTTGTAGTGTAATCCTTGTTTACTTGTCCCTCCATTATATTTGCTGAACACTGTCATTTTCTTTGTTGAACCAGTTGGTAAGACTGTCTGAGTAAGAGCCATGTACATGTGTTTTGTTTTGGTTTTGGTTTTTTGTACAGTGCAATGGTATCACAATCATTTCTGAAGCCTTGTTGTGCAATGCAAATAAAAATTAGTACATGTCATGTACATCATGGAGTCCTGTTAGTGTAAGAATAAAACAGCATAGTGATCCAGCCTTTCATATTAAACTACTGCTTGTAGAGTCCTTCATGGTAGCATTAATCTCGGGTGTTAAACTGCAATGCTACAGAGGTCAGGAGCCGTTCATGCCTGCAACAGTAGCTCAGAGAGAAATACAATGCTGACCTAAATCAGGAGCAAACGCTGTTATAGTAAAACTTATTTTATCCTTTAAACATCTCTCTCATAAATCTCCATTTGCAAAGTTACTTTTGGAGAGCTAAAACTTTGCTAATAAGAAACATTAGCTACTCAACACTGATAACACCTCCGGCAAACAGAGCATTTCTGAGGTAGCTTCACTGCATGCTTTAGCTTATTATTATTAATTATAATAATTATTTAACAATTATTGTTACATTATATAATTTTTAAAAATATCAGAATATGTTGAAAGCAATTGCAATTAACAGTTAAGAGATTTTATCTTCTTTTTTTAATAAATTAAGTCTTTTACAAGGTCTAATTCTTCTCTATTTGTCTTTGAGGTTTTCGGAACATTATTTTTACTTTAATAAGCATGTTAAGAAGAGATATTCAGTTGATAGACAGACCTACTTAAATTTTCAAAGTCTTTGAGTGAGGTGTCTCAATGAGAGCACTGAAGAAATCTATGCAGTCATAAGACAAGAGGGAAGGTCCTTGCACAAATAATTGCTGATAAAGAAATAGGATCTATTCTGTAAATTGCCTGTTCCACAAGGAAAGGAAGTCACGGAGATTTCCTGTTACACAAAGTTTTATGCTGGGCCACTTGTTGGTCAGTGGAATAATAAATGTCTTATAAAGAGTATGAATAATCAGCCTACCAAATCTACTTATAATTGCTGAGTTGTTCAAGGAAGAAAAGAGGAAGGACTGGCTCTAAAGACCTTCCAATACTCAGCAGCCAGGCAATACAAAGACAGGTAAAATTCATTATACAGAGACATAAGGTATTAACTTCACATAAATGATGATGATCTCCAAGCTGACCATTGCTTCTAATGACACTGGTGTTACAGCAGGGAGTTTTTTGCATTCAGTGCTTACTAGTGGTTAAAAAGCAAAGCTGCTGTTAGAAATTGCTAGGAAAGGAACAGAGAACAAAGCAGAGATCATCATATACTATGGAGCATAAACTATGATAAGGATTGTAAACCCCTGCATACCTGCATCTTGAATCTCAATTCTCCATCTCAAGGTGAATGGAGAAGAATCAGAGAAAGTTTAGAGGAGGACAAGATGAATGATCAAAAGTCTAGAAGGGCTTTATCATGGCCTGTCCAAGTAGGACTCTTCAGTCTGGACAAGAGACAGCTGAGGGGCATTGTGCTAGAGATTTATGAATGGCACAGAGATAATAAATAGGTATCAACTGCGCGCTCTCTCTCTCTCTCTCCGCCAACACAAGAACCGCAAAATATCGACTGAAGACAGCAGGGAAGATTAAAAATAAAAACAAACCCAGAAAAAAAGAAAAAGAAGGTATTAGGTCCTCCTGAAACATGCAATTAAACTGTAAAATTCCTTGCTCCTTGAGGTAGCAGGTAAAAAATGTTTATGTTTGCTGTAGGAAAACCTAGACAGATTCATATGAGATGGTTATTAGAGGATTATTAAAAACACAGAAACCGCACTTGGATCAGGAAACAATCTGAAAATGATCTGAGATCAGGGAAGTACTAGGGGTAAGTATCACATAGGCTCGCCATGTTCTTATACTGCTCTTTACGTGTCAGCTTTTGGCCACTGTTAAGATAACTTTGGTCAGCTTACAGTCTGTCAAAGTACAGCCTTTTTATAGTCTCAATGTTAAAAATAGAAATATGCCACTATGCATTTATGTAGACTGCTGTTAAAGATTTGAGGAGAAAACTGTTATTACTTGTAATTTATTCCTCAGGAAAGATATGAGCTCACAATTGCAACTCACAACCTATGTAATAACTCAAACCCAGCACAGAGCGCTGGGTAAAAGCGCAGTCTATGCAGAAAAGCAAAGGCACTTGGTCAAATTGTGAAACCACGGACTGCAATGAAGTGCATCGATCACAGGAGCAGCAGCTGGAATGTGATTCTGCTATTCAGCCTGAGTCCTGACCCTCCCCATGCTTATAGTTGTGAAAAACCCATTCAACACCTTTTCTGTGATGCCCCTGAACAGACAAGGGCAATCAACATGCAAAAAGTGAGGATGGCAGACAGGTTAACCTGCCATTTCACTGAGCTGTATTTGAAACCTTGCTACCATGAGGCACTTAAATGAGAGATGTTAAATCTCCTTCATCCATTTTGTTCAGGATAGTGACTTGTCAAATTTCATCATCTATCTGACAAGGTTAAAAGTTTTGCCTGTCTCTACTGAAGATAGTTAGGGTATTTTTTTGCAGCAACAAGAAAGATATATTGAACAAATTCCCAAATATTTTCTCTTTGGCTTAATACAGCTAAAACGTTGAATCAAATGCGAACCCTGAAAATGAAATCAGAAAGAATTATGACATGTTCTCTGAATCAAAATTCTTACATATGTGGCATTAACAAATAAAGTAATTCTTCTTTTTAACTGGGAGAAAGATAACTGTGAGAGTTACCTGACCAGGCTTTGCATTCTCACAGACGACTACATCATAATCTCTGGCAAGCTCTGGAGGGTTGTCATTGACATCCAGGATTCTAACACCAACTGGAACATAGCTCACTAGCACAGGATTGTCTGCAAAATACACAAGCGGATATTAAGCTTTTTGAAATATTCAGTATTCTGTGACATCCTCAATTTAAACATGGTTTCTTAACACAATAACTGGAGGAGAACTAGATACAGCTGCAGAAATTTAGGTAGCAAGATACAAAAAGATGTTGTTTGCTGTGCTTCATTAACTATTTTGAAAAATAATTTAAAAAAAAATAGTGTAAAGTATCATATGAGTCTTAAGTCACTGTTGCATTGTATCAATATAATACATATAATACTCTGGAAATGAACTGGGAGAAAGCCGTTGGAGTTATCACAAACTGTCACACTGTATGCTAAGAAATGATCAATTGCTTTGTAATGAATGTGAAAGTGTCATCACAGTATTGCGTAAAATCTAATATGAAAAACGTTAAAACCTTTTCCTTTTTCTCAGCCCCTTAAATAGTTTAGGAAATAAAATATCAAAATAATAAGAAAATACAAATACATAGACACATATAAACCTTTCCCAAGCTTGAATTCACCTTCCTCACAAGTTATTATGCTATTACCTGAAGTAGTTAATGAGTCTTGCTTTAGCCGTGACATACCAGTAAGAAAACAATATTTAAATAACAGAGTCTTGGGCTATGATCTGTACTTGCATGAGAGCTCACCCTCAAAAAGAGCTCACCCTCAAAAAGCACAAAAATTAGAATGTTTTTATGACAATACGAATTCCATGATAAAATGTGAAAAAAACCTCCTGTTTTTTTAAGTCATGATTCCCTTGCTCTTACTACTAAGAAAGTTTTATTTTGTTGAAAGAATTATATATTACGAATTTTTATAATTAGCTAAAATACACTTTCTGAAGTCTGTGTAAGTATCAATGGGTTACATGACAAACTTCATTGTACTTTCACCAGTTAAATGAAATTATCCGTAGAAGACAGCAAAATCAATCTTTCAAATGCAACAAGATGGAAGAATGGGGTCTTACAGACTGACATTTTAAAAGTGCGTGTCGCTGCGTGTGCTTATGAAAAAAAAAGAGAAATATTAGTAGTCTAAACCTAATTCATCCGGGTTATTTTGATCTTTATTAATCCACATCATGTTTCTGTCAAAGAGAGTCATTTTTGAAATGCCTTAGATTTGTCACATCCTTAATGGCTTCTGCTCCAAATTCTGAAAAACATTGATTAGAAACAGATTTGGATTCAAAGCTACTGGTAATGTAGCCTCCCAGTGAAAGAATATTTGAGAATGTTGAAGTTTCTTTTGACAAAGTGAGAGACTTATCCTTTTTTCTTTTCACTTGGGGTACTAGTTAAACAGCCTCGGGTTTAGAAGTTCTCTTCAGATTTTTCACATTTTATTTTTAACTAATATGTCTATGTTCACTTGATGTTTTAATTTACTTTTGGAACTTTGTCAATTATCCCCATAAAACAGGAAAAGGAGATCAAAGAAGTCAACAGAAATGGAAGACTTAACTTAGATAATATAGGAACTTCTATTCCCAACTAACATTAGCCTTGGAAGTTACAAGAACACATTTATCGACTTGCAAATTCCATTTTCTTGATGAAATTTTCCTTGACTGTTAGTATTTTCAGTTTTACACCTAAACTATGAATATTGTTATGAGGTGAACTAAGGGACTAAAGTAGGCTATCTCAATTGCGTTCATGCAAGACTGAGGCTTTCCATTGCTATCTAGAAAACACTTTTAGTGGAAAAACTTTGAGGAATGTTAAAATGCTAGGAATATATGAAGTGAAGGTGAGGAAGAATGAAACTTAGCTGTTCACTAAGCAGTTGGGAGAATGGGACCATTCATCTTCCTTTACCCTTATTATTGAAGTAAGCAATATTCTTGTCAGGAGACCTTTTGAAGTATGAGTATTAACACAAAAGTATGTTTGGGCCTTCCCTAGAGGTAGGTAGATTGGTCATGAGATTGTGCAGAACAGCAGAAGCACTAGAGATTGAATATTTCTTGTTGCTCACTGAAATACAGCTTAAGAACTCAAGTTAGGTAACTTCCTCTGTCAATGTCATCAGACAACCCAATTACAAAAATCCTATAATTACAATTACAGAACATGATATCTAGCAATAGATGATCATAGAATCATCTAGGTTGGAAGGGATCGTTAAGAAAATTGAGTCCAACCATCAACATAACACTGCCAAAACCACCCCTAAACCATGTCCCTCAGCACCACGTCTACCCGTCTTTTAAATACCTCCAGGAATGGCAATTCCACCACTTCCCTGGGCAGCCTATTCCAATGCTTGATAACCCATTCTGTGAAGAAATTTTTCTAATATCCAATCTAAACCTCCTCTGGCACAACTTGAGGCTGTTGCCTCTTGTCCTATCGCTTGTTCCTTGGGAGAAGAGATCAACCCCCACCTTGCTACAACCTCCTTTCCGGTAGTTGTAGAGAGTGACAAGGTCTCCTCTCAGCCTCCTCTTCTCCAGGCTAAACAATCCCAATTCCCTCAGCTGTTCCTCATACGACTTGTTCTCTAGACCCCTCACCAGCTTTGTTGTCCTTCTCTGGAAACATTCCAGCACCTCAATGTCTTTCTTGTAGTGAGGAGCCCAAAACTGAACACAGTATTCGAGGTGGGGCTTCACCAGTGCTGACTACAGAGGGATGATTTCTTTGCTACTCCTGCTGGCCAAACTTATTTCTGATCCAACCCAGGATGCTGTTGGCCTTCTTTGCTACCTGGGCACACTGCTGGCTCATATTCAGCTGGCTGTCGACCAACACCCCCAAGTCCTTTTTCTCTCAGCAGCTTTCCAGCCACTAAAAGTTGTAGATCTAGAGATGATCTCAAGGGAGCTTTGTTCTTGAGGCTTTGTTCAGCAGGCTCTGGACACAGTTTGTGAAGTATGTGAGCTAGAAAGTGGTGTACGTTAAAGGAAGAACATAAAGCAGAAAAAAGGGAGAGCACAGAAAAGCATAGAAAGGAGATGGAAGGCAGAGATCACAGTAAAGGGTTAAGGATGAATAAATTCATTTGGGAGTGGATTCATAAGCCATAGTGAAGGAAATGAAGATATTAATACTAGAGAAATCCCGAAGAAGCTTTTGCCAAAAGGCAAAAAAAGTTGTGATCATCAGGTAATCACAGGATCACTGAAAAATCTTAGATGAAAGGGAGTTCTGGAGGTCACTGGTCCCATCCCTATCTCAAAGCAGGGCCATCTTCAAAGCTATATGGGGGCATAACACATCTAAGAGGAAGGGAGAAAAAAGCAGGAAGGGCACAAAGCAGTGGGTATCTGAGACAGAGAACTGTTCTGTAGGTCTGGCATGGTTGGGATAGTTACTGGGGAAAAAAATAAAACTTTTTAGTCCAATGTGTGGCAAAAGATGGTGAATACTTTTGTTTCAGTACAGACCTCTCTGTCCCATTTTGTATGTGTCCTTCTGTATGCCTGTCACTACTACCTAGTGTGGTCTTACTCTCATCTGTTACATTTGCATTATTTTCACAGTCATCATGGAGATTCAGAGAGTTTACCTTTATCTGTTCTGCAGCCATTTTGCAATACAAAGAATTCATAAATAGCTTACCAGTTCAAACTAGTTCTTAACGGACAAGGTATTATTATTAGTATCTTTCTGGAAGCAGTTACCTCATGGGATCACTGACATTTGCAGGCAAATTTCTGTACTGACAGCCTACTCACTACAAAATGCTAATAGGGAAAGTATTAACACAACTTACCAAAACGCTCTTGAATTTTGTCAGATTGTGTACACTGCATAGATGTGCACACAAAGATGATAGCACAGTTTATAATGAGGGAAGAGAATGAGAATCAATTGAGGGACCTTACAAACTTGCTTTAATAACTGGTCCTTTTAACAGTAGTACATTTCTGTTAATTACACAAATCTCTTGGAGTAGCTTGGCAGGCTTCCAGTTTTAAGATAATCAGTGCAGACATGTATTTCAGGCCTGTGCCTTATAAGACAGATCTGCTCTGTATCCTATCAGCATTATGCCTCAAGAGTAGATTTTTCAAAGTGAATGCTCACTGTTTTAAGGGTTAACTGAAGCAGAAAACATTGCTCTGATTCACCTACTTTAGGGACTTGCTTTCTTATGACTGAGACTTCTCCCAGAATAAATAGTTCTTCTGCCAGAACACTAAATATCTGTAAAGTGAATCAGTTTCGTTCAGTATCAGACCCTCCACCAGCAAGTCCTCTGCAAACTGACAGAAGTCCCTATCAATAGCCACTCTGGAGTCCAGAATCTTTTTTCCTATTAATTTCTGCGGCCAAACTTTAAAACCGCTCTCTAAGAAGAAAGCTTTTTAATACAGCTACTGCTGTCTGAGACTTCCTTTTAATGGGAACAAAATTCCCATGGGCTTTATGAAAATAAATTCTACCTGACTGATATTCAGAATAACAGTCCTGACATCGTGGCTTTGTTTTTTTGTTTTTTGGCTTGTTAGTTTTTTGGGTTGTGTTTTTGGGTTGGTCTTTTTTAAGTTAGAGCAGTATAGTCAAACAGTTATTCTTATGAAAGCTGAGTGAGTAATTTAACCCAGAGACAGCCTGAACTGCTTTAAAAGGGTGAAGGATTTTACAAAAGTATTGAATTATTTTACATGTTTTCATGATCTAGAATGAAAATCTTCACATAGTTTAGGATTAGAACGAATGTCTATGCTTTTGCATTATCATTATTAAATACGGATCTTAATCCGTACAATAACAACTTTTTTGTCTCATTTTGACACCTTTTCAAGACTGCAGGATGCAAGCTAATATAGGCTAAATAGGAAGTTCAACTAACTATCTGTTCTGGTACGTTTTTAAAGAGGAATAGAAAGTACTCATCACACTTCTCTAATAATTAGTTTTGACACATTAGAAGACTAAACATAGATCCAGGAAGGATAAAGTATACTACAGAAACAGAAGTAAAATGATGAAAGAATGTCTAGTATGTAAATGAAAGTGGTAATATTCAGAAAATACTGGGTTTAATTCAGAATGGTGTATATGTGACAAACTAAATTTTCCGGCAAGGAGAAAATCCTGCAGAATCTAGTAATAAGTGTAATGTCCTATTCTGCTTTTGTAAGGTAGTAGGTACTTTTAAATAGTGTTACCTGAAGTTGGCTAGAAAATGTGGGCTTTTTTCCTTGTAGCAAAATTTGACTTTTCCCTGATGAATACAAACCTGAAGGCACTAATCGCTTCTCTTGGATCATGCTAGTAGTGGCAACAGCAGCAGGAAAAGAAGCAATAATAGTAATAATGGCAGACAAAACATTTAGGTCTCTGCAGCTGGCAACACCCTCTGCCTTAATGCAAGCAAAATTGTGCAGCTCATAGACAACACTGGTGCTCACCTCCTGAGGAGATCAAGGCACCACAAAATATACTGGTTCTGTGGATGGGAATGTCAATTTTGACATTCTGGTACTGATTCACAAAGCCCTGAACAGGGTAGGGAAATGTCAGGTTATCCCAGAGACTGTCTCATCTTTGGGGATGAACCTGGGAAGCCAGGAAGAGCCATATCCTACACCATCTTCAGATGACAACATAGGAATATCTTCATCATAGTTTTCCCCAAAGAAACAGGAGAAGAAAATCCATCATGCCTAAAGCCACTGACTAAACCAAGATAAACAGGGATATAAGCATCAAACTTGGAATTGGAAGCATCACTTCTTGAGTAGGATGGAGAACTAGCTGCCTTTTGACAACTGGGAGCTTTTTAAATATTTTTTTTTTAGGCTTTCCTTATTCCATTGATAAATACATTTCAAAGAATGACAGATTCTGCTACAAATAAATTTATTGTGACTTTATGGTCCATCAGTAGGCAACTTGCTAAGGCTGAAAATAAACTGTCTATCACTGGAAAGTTTGGACAGGGTACCAGTACTGTGACAAGCTCTCACCATTAAAAAGGTATCAGGTATCCAGTTTGCCACTATTCCGTGAACAAAATAGTATTAAAACTCAGACCTTGTAGTTTTTAAAATCTACTTCAATCTGGTCCACATTTAGGGAAATACTTTTGTGGCAGATTCAGCAGGCAGAATGCAAGTGAGGTCAAAGATGAAGAATTCATGTGATTTTTTTCTTGGTGGGGCCAGGGCTTAAGGTAACACTTTTTTAATGTATCTGTAGAGATAATCATAAATGTAGCAAAACAATACATAAGACAAATTTTTCCTGTACTGGTGTTAAAGAGTGAATGTCATTATTAAAGTGTACTCTGTGTTGTTAAAAAAAAATTAGTTTTGAGGAAAAAATTATAGACCGAAAATTACTATGAGGAAATTTTATATTTAGTGTAAGAAAAAATTCACTTCAAGGAAAAGCTAAGACACAAAGCTAGCAATAAACTCACTGGTATGAAACAATCATCCTGCTATCCACCAGATACAGAGGGTTAGCAGATTATAACACTGTAACAGCACTTTGTTCTGATCTAGATTACTTCCTTTCAGATCTTGAAGAGGGTTCTTTTTTCTAAAAATCAATTATTTGACACAAGGCATTAAAGTTATTCTTGATTATGGGAAAAAAGTTTAAAATTAGAAAATAAAATGTCATCCATTCTTGTTCTTTTCTAATTCTTTCAATGCTGTATGTCAGGAAGATATTACTCGATAGACTTATTTCCTTCAGGCACTGCATATGTTGTTTTCATGTTTTTCAAAATAAACAGAAATGAATTGTGTATTTTTGTCTTTTGATTTTACTTTTTGTATAATAAACCAGTGTGCCTCTTAATAGCATTAACAGATTTATTCCATTTACATCTTCACTCTATTTGCAGTTCTCTTTCTCCATATGACAGTTTCATGTAGCGGTCTCAGAAGTAATATATATTTTAAACTCCTACCAAAATCTTAGCAATGTCTTTTATGCTGCAATGCACAAACCACCATGAAACAGGAAAAAGAACTGGCAAATTTTTCTCATAACTTGCTGTTCACTGGTGGTGTTATGAGGTGGCAACATCATTGTGCATCTAAAGAAAAGATATGACTGCACCTCACTCTAATTATACACTTTATATGTTTATTTAATGTAATTATAGGGCTTTTGATATTTATTCAAAATCTCAAAGGGTTTTATATGTCACTTCTGAAAATGATTGTTTCTCTCTGTGCAACCTGTTTTCCTCTGAACTGGTTAACTATATCTCCTCTTATTGTTTCTGTTTCTATCAAAACTTATTGATGAAAAAACTGCTTATGTTACACTTAGAGCATGCACTTTAGTGTTTGTACCCTAATTCTTGCAAATTTTTCCAAACTCTTATTCTTGTGAGCTGTCCTGTCTTTTCACGTATTTTAATTCTGAACAGGGTTTATTTGCCCTCTATGAAAATATCTCTGAAAGTTTCTTCATTTTGCAGGTTTTGTAATGACTGTATTTTTGTGGCATCCTTTCAATGCCACATCACAGGGTATTGCATATTTTGTCAATGAGGTATTGCTTTAACTCAACACTTTGTATCTTATTCCCTGAAGATACGATGAGGAATATACATGAAGAATAAAATACAGAAGACATACAAACAAATATATTTTTTGTGTGGTTTTCCCCCCCCCCAATACCTGATTGTGTCTGATAGATTTGGAGATCCTTGTTTTGTCTGTAAAATCAATTGTATAATGAAGTTTCTTGAATGTTTTGATTTCTAATAGACTGTGGTATCAGAGCTCTCTAAGTGCAGTATCCTTTAAGTGGTCACTTCTTACTGTCTCTTGCTAGCATTTCCTTAAGCCTGGAGGATCTCACAGAACCTGGCAGATACCCTAGTATTTCAGTTCTTCTGTTCTCCACAGCCTCTCCACAGCTTTACATATCAGGAACAATTTATGGACCCTTCAAAGCTCAGTTTGTGTATTAATTGCATCAGCGTTGGTCCTTTAGGTAAATAGTGGGAAATCTGCTTTTCCATTCTCAGCCATTTTGGAGACGCTCAGAAACACCGCAACTTCATCCCAAAAAGATCAGTGATCTAGTAAACCCAGAAATGTATTTTACACACTGGTATACTTACCAGCTGCAAAAGAGAAATATAGAAAAAAAAATCCCAGTAGAAAGTATCTTCTAAATCTCTGAAATACAAACGTTTAGATCTGCCCTGAAATATAAGCACTTATCTTGCTTTCAAAAAATTTTGTTTCTTATTACAACCATACATACTCTCATTATCCATCTAAATGCCGAGTACTTTATGAATCCCAGTAATCTCTTGATGTTAACGTCATCTGAAAGGCGTATCTAGAGGCTGGTTTGCTCTGTGCCTATTGAGCAGATATTGAACACGCTCAGTTCAGTTGTTAGAATTAGTATGAGTTTCCTGAAACAGTCTTCCTTGCTATATTTCTAAGTAGAAATTTCTAGTGAAAGCTATAATCCTCACTGATTCTCAGATGAAGACATTCTCTGATTCCTTCAATCATCAGTGTTTATTTCTCCCCACAGTTTTTATTCCTTCTTATTGAGAATGAAGACCTCAAGGATACTATTATTTGTCCTATTTGCAACACTGTTTTGAAAACTTAGAAGTACCTGTTTATTTTTATAACTGATAGCTCTTGCAGGGTCTGTGATTTGGGGTTTTGCTGTTATTGTTGCTTTTGTTATCAGAACTACTGTATGCTAGAGAGAAACCTGAACTGAATCACCCACAATTATTTTTAAAACCACCTGTTTTCTTTGAGCTTACAACACTATTTGTGAGAAATAGTTCTTTTAGTACTCCACATTCAACACACAGTTCGCAATATCACAAAATCACAGAATGAGGTTGGAAGGCACCTCCATAGATCAGCAAGTCCAACTGACAGTTCAAAACTGGGTCAAATATTGTACATCACTGTGGGCCATATCCAGTTGGGTTTTGAATACGTCCAAGAATGGAGACTCCACAACCTCTCTAGGTAACCTGTCCCAATTTCTGACCAATACCAAAGTAAAAACTTTTTTTTTTCTCATGTTTAAGTGGAATTTTCTGTATTTCAGTTGGGGCACATTGCTTCCTGTTATTTCACTAGATACCACTCAGATGAGTCTTTCCTTATCTTTGCTCATCTTTACTCATCTTTACTTACCCTATTAAGTATTTAAACACATGGATAAGCTCTTATGAGCCTTTTCATCTCCAGGCTGAACAGTCCCAGCTCTTTCAGCCTCTCCTCGTATGACTGATAATCCAGTTCTTAATGATTTCATTCTCCGTTACTGGACTTAGTCCAGTTGCTCCATGTCTGTCTTGTACTGGGGAGCCCAGATCTGGACCCAGCATTCCATGTGTGGCCTCAACAGTGCTGTGTAGAGGGGAAGGATCACGTCCCTCACCCTGCTGGTAACACTTCCTCATGCAGCGCAGGGTGCAAGTTGGCCTTCTTTGCCACAAAGGCATTTTGCTGACTCATGTTCAGCTTGCATTCACCAGGATCTCCACATCCTTTTTTGAAAAGCTCCTCTCCAGCCAGGTGGTCCTGCATGTGTGCCTGGGATTTTTCCTCTCCAGATGCTGGACTCTACACTTCCTGTTATTGACCACAAGGTTCCTATTCACCCCTTTCTCCAGCCTGTTGAGATCCATCTGGATGGCAGAATGACCCAATGGTGTATCAGCCATTACTCCAGTTTTGTGTCGTTTGCAAACTGGCTGAGAGTGCACTCTGTCTCATCAGCCAGGACATTAATACAGAGATTAAACAGTTCTTAATGATTTCACGCCCTGTATTTCATCGAGTATTAGCCCCCAGAGGGACTCCACTAGTGACTGGCCTCCAGCTGCACTTTGGCCTGCTGATCACAACCCTTTAAGCCTGCAGTTTAAGACAACTTTCAATCCACTTCACCATTCATTTATCTAGCCCATACTCCAATGTGTCTTGTTCTTGCATGAGTTTCTCTCATGTAACCTCTAGGGAGGTTATTTGTGAATCTGGATCATTTCCTATCACTGTGTGCTATCATTAGAAAGAATTCTACTTGACAGATCCTACACCAGCCCTTAAAATAGCTCAGACTTAACTTTTTCCACTCCTAAAGACACAACCATTCACTATGACTATTTCTTTCCTCTAACGCAGTCTTTCATCTGTTATACAACATTGTACACTTGCTCTGTATTTCCCTATTTCCATTACTCTTATCAAAGACTTGGTCAAAAGCCTTTAATAGAGCTAAGCAAACCGTATCTCATTCTTTTTTCAAATACTCTTTTAGAAACTTTTTCAAAGAATTCAAACAAGCTAAAGAAGTGTGAATAATTCTATATGAAACCGTATTTTAAAATCCTATGACCATATATTTGTAGTCCTTCCCTCTGCCACAAACATAGCCTGTAGATGCTTCAGTATAAAATATAGTATTATTTTATCATCTTTCTTATTTCTAATACCACAAGGAGTTTCCAGGAGGTGCTAGTATGGAAACAAAGCGACAACTTCAGTGGTGTGCCCTGGAAACCAAAATCTCACTGTTCCTCACCGTATGCTGCTGTTAGAGAACAGTGCATGCTAAAGAAAAAAAAGGATTAGCTCTTCCATTCTCATGGCAATGAACTCTGGGATGCTTTAGAAAGTATCCATGTAAACAGAAAAAACCACTGATTGTTACATCACTATTACACCCACAGAGGAAAGTGGTAGAACTTCCACTGATTTCAAAAGGGACATTTGATCAATGCAGAATGTATATCACATACCGAGACTAAAAGTGAAAGTAAATGTCTTATGAAAGGTTCAGAAACTATAAGGCATGAGGATATCATACATCTGAGGACAGAAATATGATGTTGATTCCAAATTTCTTACGCATAAAATAAGCACAGCTACAAATAGCTGCCCAAAGGATGATCAGTACAAACTGAATTCTTTCAGTGATGTGTAGCATAAAGTCAAGGGAGGAAAACACTTTAAGAAACTAATTATAACCATAACATTATTTCAGCAGAACACCTCCTGTTGTTGAAGCAGTACAACCTTTCTGGGCCTTGCAGATTCTGCTATGTTCCTGGCTAACCAAATGGTGGCAAATGCTTCAAATGCCTTCTACCATGTCAGATGAACTTGAAGACTACCACTCTCACAGCTAAATAACATTTTCATCATAGTTTTCCACCTTTTTTTCTGCTTTAGTCTTATTTCTGCAATGCCTTGTACACTGACTCGAAAGTGAACACCATAAAAGGCTGTAGATATGGGATAGATAGCAATTCACATAAGAGTTTTGGTCTTGATGCTGTATACACAACATATGCTCCTTCTTCCATAGTAGATCCAGTTACTGATTTCACAATGGATTTGGAAGAGTACAGCAGTGTTGTAATTTTCAAATTACTGCAGATAAAAAAATGGCAAAAAAGTGGACTCAAGGAAAGGCTGCCTGTCATTTAAGTAGCCTGTCAGTCTGCCCAACATCCATCTCTTCTTCACCGCTGTCTCTTCCTTTTTTCATAACTGAATTGTTTTTCAAACTGATGTTATAGATGCACTTGTCTTTCCAACACCAACTTTAACAGTAACAAAGGCAACGCTAGGGAGAAAACAAAGATCTCTGTTTTCCTGTAACAAGTTGCACCTGCAGTGGAAAATTCTAAGCAGGCTGTCTTAAAAAAATGGCATTTCAACCTCATTATCCATTCTATTCTATTTTAGTTATAAACATAATCCTTTTCCATTCTCCATAACATTCTCCCAGCATGGTATGTGTATTACCACTAATTTGACTATGGGAAATAAATAATGTGTAGAAAGCTACATTTAAGTTTAATGCTATTGAGATTTATTTCTGCAAAACAATTACATTTGGATAGCTTCCCAAAAAGACTAGTGACTACTCGTCTTTGCAGCATGTCCCAATGTGGCTTTTAAATCTTAATACAAATTAACACTTACTATGCACCTGCTTATGATTAGGTTTAAATTATATTTTACTTCATGCTGCACTGAAATAAGACAGTATATATGAAGACACTGCTAATCAGTGTCAGCGGTTACCTTTTTAAAGGGCTAACCATAAAACTCTAGATTTTACTATTTACAATAGAAATTCACTTAGTCCGAAATGTCAATTTAGTTATAAAAGCAGGTACAGAAATAAGAAACAATTTTTTGTCTTTGTAAAATATGTATGTGTTATTAACTCTGTAGCATGCGCTAGTGATATAGTGGCAGAACAGATTCCATTTTAACCTGCAGATGAAACAGGTGAAAGCAGAGGGGGCTCAATAATGTCAGTGGCACCTGTTGCAGGTAAGACCTGTATTATGTCATCTGGCAATGACGGAATACACACAAAAAAAGGAAAAAGAGAAAAAGGAAAAGAATATACATAAAAGCAGTTTATAGTTTTGATCAAAATCACCGTCACTGAAAGACACTATCATGAAGAGTACTTAGCAGGACTGGATCTATTAATCCAAGTTGGGATTATTTTTCTTTTTTTCTTTTGGTTTGTTGTGTTTTTTAACATTAAAGCTTTGACTGTGCCAAATTAAAGACCTTGTAACGTAAAGGTTAACTGAAATATTTTTAAAACTGTCCTTGCCTTATGTAAAAACATTTATGTGGGACTACTCAGTCAGACAGTTCTTTACTGTTGCAAGGCTTATTGTTGCAAGTGACTACATCAGTGGACGAGGGAAGAGCTACAGATGTCATCTATCTGGACTTCTCTAAGGCCTTTGACACGGTCCTCCACAACATCCTTCTCTCTAAATTGGAGACGTACGGATTTGATGGGTGGACTGTTTGGTGGATTAGGTATTGGTTGGATGGTTGCATCCAGAGAGTAGCCGTCAACGGCTCAATGTCCAGGTGGAGATTGGTGAAAAGTGGTGTCCCTTGGGGGTCCATACTCGGACCAGCATTGTTTAATTTCTTCATCAATGACATAGACAGTGGGATCGAGTGCACACGCAGCAAGTTTGAAGACAACCCCAAGCTGAGTGGTCTGGTTAACACACCTGAGGGATAGGATGCCATCCAGAGTGACCTGGAGAAGCTCAAAAAGTGGGTTCGTGTGAACCTCATGAGGTTCAACAAGGCCGAGTGCAGGGTCCTGCCTCTGGCCAGAGCAACCCCTGGTACAAATACAGGCTGGGGAATGAAGGGATTGAAAGCAGCCCTGAGGAGAAGAGAGGCTACTGGTGGATAAAAAGCTGGACATGAACTAGCAATGTGTGCACACAGCCCAGAAAACCAACCAACCTGGGCTACATCAAAAGAAGCATGGCCAGCAGGTCAAGGGAGGTGATTCTGCCCCTCTGCTCTGCTCTGCTGAGACCCCACCTGGAGTACTGTGTCCAGCTCAGGGGTCCTCAGCACAAGAAAGGCATGGGNGTAGCATAAAGTCAAGGGAGGAAAACACTTTAAGAAACTAATTATAACCATAACATTATTTCAGCAGAACACCTCCTGTTGTTGAAGCAGTACAACCTTTCTGGGCCTTGCAGATTCTGCTATGTTCCTGGCTAACCAAATGGTGGCAAATGCTTCAAATGCCTTCTACCATGTCAGATGAACTTGAAGACTACCACTCTCACAGCTAAATAACATTTTCATCATAGTTTTCCACCTTTTTTTCTGCTTTAGTCTTATTTCTGCAATGCCTTGTACACTGACTCGAAAGTGAACACCATAAAAGGCTGTAGATATGGGATAGATAGCAATTCACATAAGAGTTTTGGTCTTGATGCTGTATACACAACATATGCTCCTTCTTCCATAGTAGATCCAGTTACTGATTTCACAATGGATTTGGAAGAGTACAGCAGTGTTGTAATTTTCAAATTACTGCAGATAAAAAAATGGCAAAAAAGTGGACTCAAGGAAAGGCTGCCTGTCATTTAAGTAGCCTGTCAGTCTGCCCAACATCCATCTCTTCTTCACCGCTGTCTCTTCCTTTTTTCATAACTGAATTGTTTTTCAAACTGATGTTATAGATGCACTTGTCTTTCCAACACCAACTTTAACAGTAACAAAGGCAACGCTAGGGAGAAAACAAAGATCTCTGTTTTCCTGTAACAAGTTGCACCTGCAGTGGAAAATTCTAAGCAGGCTGTCTTAAAAAAATGGCATTTCAACCTCATTATCCATTCTATTCTATTTTAGTTATAAACATAATCCTTTTCCATTCTCCATAACATTCTCCCAGCATGGTATGTGTATTACCACTAATTTGACTATGGGAAATAAATAATGTGTAGAAAGCTACATTTAAGTTTAATGCTATTGAGATTTATTTCTGCAAAACAATTACATTTGGATAGCTTCCCAAAAAGACTAGTGACTACTCGTCTTTGCAGCATGTCCCAATGTGGCTTTTAAATCTTAATACAAATTAACACTTACTATGCACCTGCTTATGATTAGGTTTAAATTATATTTTACTTCATGCTGCACTGAAATAAGACAGTATATATGAAGACACTGCTAATCAGTGTCAGCGGTTACCTTTTTAAAGGGCTAACCATAAAACTCTAGATTTTACTATTTACAATAGAAATTCACTTAGTCCGAAATGTCAATTTAGTTATAAAAGCAGGTACAGAAATAAGAAACAATTTTTTGTCTTTGTAAAATATGTATGTGTTATTAACTCTGTAGCATGCGCTAGTGATATAGTGGCAGAACAGATTCCATTTTAACCTGCAGATGAAACAGGTGAAAGCAGAGGGGGCTCAATAATGTCAGTGGCACCTGTTGCAGGTAAGACCTGTATTATGTCATCTGGCAATGACGGAATACACACAAAAAAAGGAAAAAGAGAAAAAGGAAAAGAATATACATAAAAGCAGTTTATAGTTTTGATCAAAATCACCGTCACTGAAAGACACTATCATGAAGAGTACTTAGCAGGACTGGATCTATTAATCCAAGTTGGGATTATTTTTCTTTTTTTCTTTTGGTTTGTTGTGTTTTTTAACATTAAAGCTTTGACTGTGCCAAATTAAAGACCTTGTAACGTAAAGGTTAACTGAAATATTTTTAAAACTGTCCTTGCCTTATGTAAAAACATTTATGTGGGACTACTCAGTCAGACAGTTCTTTACTGTTGCAAGGCTTATTGTTGCAAGTGACTACATCAGTGGACGAGGGAAGAGCTACAGATGTCATCTATCTGGACTTCTCTAAGGCCTTTGACACGGTCCTCCACAACATCCTTCTCTCTAAATTGGAGACGTACGGATTTGATGGGTGGACTGTTTGGTGGATTAGGTATTGGTTGGATGGTTGCATCCAGAGAGTAGCCGTCAACGGCTCAATGTCCAGGTGGAGATTGGTGAAAAGTGGTGTCCCTTGGGGGTCCATACTCGGACCAGCATTGTTTAATTTCTTCATCAATGACATAGACAGTGGGATCGAGTGCACACGCAGCAAGTTTGAAGACAACCCCAAGCTGAGTGGTCTGGTTAACACACCTGAGGGATAGGATGCCATCCAGAGTGACCTGGAGAAGCTCAAAAAGTGGGTTCGTGTGAACCTCATGAGGTTCAACAAGGCCGAGTGCAGGGTCCTGCCTCTGGCCAGAGCAACCCCTGGTACAAATACAGGCTGGGGAATGAAGGGATTGAAAGCAGCCCTGAGGAGAAGAGAGGCTACTGGTGGATAAAAAGCTGGACATGAACTAGCAATGTGTGCACACAGCCCAGAAAACCAACCAACCTGGGCTACATCAAAAGAAGCATGGCCAGCAGGTCAAGGGAGGTGATTCTGCCCCTCTGCTCTGCTCTGCTGAGACCCCACCTGGAGTACTGTGTCCAGCTCAGGGGTCCTCAGCACAAGAAAGGCATGGGCCTATTGGTGTAGGTTCAGAGGAGGGCCACAAAAATGATCAGAGGGCTGGAATGCCTCTCCTATGAGGACAGGCTGTGAGAGTTGGGGTTATTCAGCCTGGAGAAGAAAAGGCTCCAGGGAGACCTTATAGCAGCCTTTCAGTACTTAAAGTGGGCTTGAAAGAAACATGGGGACAAACTTTTTAGCAGGGCCTGTTGCAACAGGACAAAGTGTAATGATTTTAAACTAAAAGAGGGTAGATTTAAACTAGTCATAAGGAAGAAATTTTTTACAATGATGGTGGTGAAACACTGGCACAGGTTTCCCAGAGAGGTTGTAGATGCCGCATCCCTGGAAACATTCACGGTCAGGTTGGACAGGGCTCTGAGAAACCTGATCTAGTTAAAAATATCCCTGCTTATTGCAGGGGGGTTGGACTAGATGCTCTTTAAAGGTCCTTTCCAACTTAAACTATTCTATGACTCTATGATTCTGTGATTATCTGAGCCAATGGAAATTCATCAGACTTTGAGGCCTTTCAAATGTGCAGGCAAATATTTATGGTATCTTAACTTGGCAATTTGCCTATTAAAAGGCCAGAGGTATACCCTGATAATCAGCAACTACTAGCCAACTGTCAGATATAAATTTATATTGGCATATTTAACATGTAATTTGCTAAAATGAGTTAATAGCAGATACAAAAAGGAAGGATGAATTTCTCAAATGCTACTATATAGTGTTATCTTCTAAGATATAGAAAATATGAAATACAAATGGGACAAGCTGTTGATTTTAGGACACTGAATGCTTGGAATTGTTCTTGGGCAAACTGGCAGACTTCTATCACATACAGAAAAACATGGTAAATTTACATAGGTGGAATCACATAGACATGGGGTTTTGTTTATTTTTTCAGTGTTACGCACAGAAAGAAAATTCTCCTTTAATCAAACTGGCTAAAACCCCCCATGATGTTAAAAAGAACACATCACCTCAAGATAATGTTTATTAAATCTGAAAATTATTATTTTCCTTTCTAATTTTTGTAATACTTTGTGCCAAATATATTATTTACCTATCTCAGAAGCAGCCACTGTGATGTTGTACCAAGGTGTCTCCTCTCTGTCAAAGATCTTGGCAGTCTTAATGGTCCCAGTACTACCATCAATGGTGAAATACCTATCTTCTTCTGTGTTATGATCAATGAAATATCTATGAAGAAATAAAACAATAAATATATACTCATTGTAGTATGTATCATCCAAAGTAACAGAAAGCTACATAAGAATACTACTTTCAAGCTTTTAAAATCATAGAAATTTTAGAAACATCCTAAGAAAAATTCTATATTGGAGAAATCAAAAGTAACACCATATTTTATTTCTTTCATAATGTTACATTTCTTTTGTTACATAACAACACTTCCAGTATGAGTCACAAATGTGCAAATTTCTAACAGGTAGTATTTTACACAGTAGTATACAATCCTGTCAAAGGCAGGATACACATATATTTTGACTAGAAAAATCATAAAATGGAAAGGCAGAAAAGAAAACAGAAAGATACTAAAATATTATTCTTCTGCTTATTTGCTTGTCACTACAAACCAGTGTGCTCAGTCCCAGTACCTGTTTTGAAGCATGTCTGGCTGACATGAAGTTGATGACATGATGACATAAGCCATTTTGAACACAACCATTACAGACACTAGTAGCAGAAACAGCTGATTCCCAAAGCTGCAATTGACACTAGCCTACAAGCGGAATTAAGCAGCCCTGCTTAACTCCCTTGGCTTCTGGGCACTTTGCCTAGCAGAGAAAGTAAAAACCTTGAACTGGGTAATGGAAGCAGAAGGAGGGAACACAAAAGAAGAAATTGACAAGACATTTTTTCTCAAAGCTGGAATAATTTACAACGGCTTTTAACAAATGAAGCAATTACAGACCCCTATCAAGCCCTCCTCATGTCAGACTTGAAAAAAAAATATGGAAAAAGCTTCTAAGTCCTTTATATATCATAATTGTTTTTCCTGATAATTTTTCAGCCCTGCTTTCATTCTGTGAAGTTTTTAATGTATGGAAGCTATATATAGGTTAAAATGATTTATTTTCCCCATCCAATTGCTCTTATTTCTACATCACCAAGAGTGTAATTGCCAGCTAATAAAAAAAGTGGTGCATATAAAGGCTTCCAAGCTCAAAAAAATTACAAATAACTTCAGTTTTATTTCTCTCCCAATGTACTTATTTAGACTATTTGTGGAATGGAAAAACAAACAAGCAAACAAACATTTCATTGAATGATATATTAAAGTAAGATACAACATGTGAAAAAGCAAAGGAAAAAAAGCATTAGAGGAGGAGGCAGCAATTTGAGTGAGTCACCTTAACTGATCAAAGGATAGGACACTCAGTGGAAAAGTCAGCTACAACTTGATGACTGAGGTTAAATCTTCCTTGTTGGAGAAAATCTGAACCCACCTCTCCCAGCTGCAAGAAGTATTTTACATCTGCCTTACAATGTGCTATTTCAGCTTGTGGCGCTCAAGATCTTCTTCCCATGATTCCAGCATTTTCCACAATTAAAAAACCATAGGTCAGGCACTGGAAATCAAAGCAATCAAAACTAGGGTAGAAATTCTTTCCTTCTTGCCTGCTCTACATCTTTCCTTTCAACATTTTGAAGAGTGAAACAGCTCCCATATGACTGTGGAAGCTGGTGGAGAGACAACAGCCCTCTGTTCCCACCCATTTTCTGCTTCTCTGGAATAAGGCATTAACTTGCTGTCTCCCATCTGAGCTACAGTCAGAACCTATGTGCAGTTCATTAACTACCAACACCTGAGAATAGCTCATTTTTAAATACTCCAGATGTGCACAATAAATACACTTGTGCAAGATGGCAGCTGAAGTTGCTTCAAACAGGTAACAGACTCAGACTGTCTCCATACTGAAAGTGGACTGGCAAGATCTTGATTATGTAGGGAATGGGGCAACCATTTTAAGAATTTAAGTCAGGAATTATTTTTCAGAGGACAGTACGTAATCACTGTGTCCCAAACTGGATGAAAAAACTCAAAACAAGTAATGTTGCCAGTAAAGGAACAAAAGAACCTGCTGAATTTCTAATTGCTGAATCACAGTGGGTATTGCAGACACACTTCCAAAAGTTGGTATGCTTCTCTGTGCTCAGTAAACTCAAGAGATAAATTAAAACCAAACTCCTGATCAACATTCATCAGTCACTGATCATAACATGCTGAATGTTACAGCTACCCAAGAAAAGGTATGTTCCTTTCAGAAACTATTGGAATTCTCTGAGGACCCATTACAAAACGAACAAAGAAAGAACAACACAGCTATGCTGTTGACATTATTTTATGCGGCAGTATTGGCCCAGGCTACCTACACCTCTTTATTTGGGAATCAGGATTTGCTTTTCAGTTTCAGAACAACTGATTTTCCTAAAGTCTCTGCAGGTCTTAATCTTCCATGAAGCACAGATTTTCAGGTTCTCCAAGTGTTTATTTGTCATGGAAATGTTTTGAAAGTTTGTGCCAATATCAGTGGAGAAGTTGTATCTCCTTTGTGCACAGCTAGTCCTACTTTTTACTGGTTACCAAAACTTCAGAGAAAGAGTGGTATCAATCTCTAAAAGTCCATAAATCTGTCATGCTTGCCATAGAGTTGTGTTGAGATTTGAACTTTGTACGGAAGATATGTGCTTCAGGTGGAGAAATCCCTCCACGCCTTATATCTTATGCTTGGCAGTGTAGGACACATGAGCTACAACAAATAGTTGGGACATCTTGACTATCTATTAAGGCAGAAATAATGAACATTTGGCAAGATGGATGGACACATATACACAAACATCTTTTACGTGATGACTTGGAATGTGGACAGAGGAAGCAGAGGAAGTATAATTGTCCCTCAGTTTTCTTGGAGACTTTAGCAGGACCCCTTACTGGCAGAGCTTACAATTAGGTATGCGATAATAAAATTTAATTCCTTCTCTACTACTGTAGTCTTGTTTTTCTTGACTCTAGGGATCTCCTGATAATGACAAGAATTATTTGCTAAAAAAAAAAAAAATGCTTCACTGACCTGTTGTTATGGAATTTGTACTGCAAATCCAAAATAATTTATAATACAAAAATCTTGTCTTTGCAAACATTTATTACTGGGGACATTGTTTACTTATTATGAACATCAGGCACAGTGACTACACTGTGAGTCAGTTTTGTGCTGATCACAGAACCATAAAAATAGGACTATTTAGTATTTGTAGACAGTAGCTTAAAAATAGACAGCATTTCAAATTGGGCTTAAATGAGAACAAAACTTAAAGCAGTAAGAATACTCATCGCTTTTGTGTGTGTGTGAGACTTATAGCAAATCCTTACCTCACTCTCTGAGTAACGTACAGAGCCAAACAACAAATATCTGTCCCAAATATGAAGCAAAACTGAAGTTTGATTTTTATGAATTGTGACTACCTAACGTTTAATTTTCATAGATGTATAGTAAAATATGGCGTGATTTTTTAAAATATGAACATTTTTCTAAATCAGTTATTTAAATATATTCTATAGAAGCTCAAAGCTGTCAGTTTAATTTTCTGTGTCATTAATGGAAAGAAAGGGATCCTGAGGTAACTTATTGCACTAAACTTTTACTTACGGTGTTACTAGAATAAAGAAAAATGTTTCTAATTTATCCACAGTAGCAATTCCCCTTCGTGTGCTGACTTTTGCATACAATTAGATATATTGAATCATTCACAGCTTGACAGAATTTTTCTTGATCATGAATAAACGAGGAGTCTTTTCTTATGCTTTCCCATTATTATAACGTTCAGTTCTCCGTAACTCCAGATTCTTCCTTAAAATTGCTTTGCGTATTACATCTAAAGCAGCCATTTGCACGGCTGTAGTTCCCAACCTTCAAAAATGTCTCAGTAAAACAAGTTACAGAAGATATTTCCACACAGTAGAAGTAGGAATGTTAGTCTAAAGCACTGCTCCCAAGTTGTCTAAAAATGTTTTGTACAAGAAACTCCCTTGGTAGAGCCACTCATTTTTGTGATATGTAAGAGGACATTTAGAACATGTTTCATTGTATTTATAAAGTGTTTAACATTTTAGGCCTTTATAAACATTATCCACTGATTTATCAACATGTTCAGGATAGACACCAGGCATATCCATAAATACAGCACACTCCAGAGCCAATGATGCTTTACTTAGGCTTCTGAATTTATTTCTAGTAAAAAATTTACTTCCAGATAGATAATAGCGGCAACAAAGATAGTCATACCCTTCCCCTCCTACCCTTCCCTCCATCTCCACTGAGCTGCTTTTCAATGCTTTTTCTAGACTGTAAAAAGCCATAATGAAAGTTTTGAATTTCAAAGTTACTTCAAAAGTGAATTTTAACCTTAATTCAGTTGGCTGTTTTTTCTTACTTAGAATGTGTTCATTTAAAAATTAATTTCTAATATACATTGCAGATATTTGTTTATCGACATTTACTCCTGACAATGCTGTGTGAATTAGCACACTTTTAACCATTAAATCAGCGCATCTGAGTTGCATGGCACATGTTAATAAAGAGACTGAATAATAAGACATGCCTAGGTAAACATCTCTCCACAGACTGTTTACCTCCAAACCAGCAACAGAAACCAGTCTCAGAGAAACTACATTAAAAAGGATCATGAATATAGAAAACCTATTAGTCACACTATCTGAAGAGAATCTGAAGGAAATTAAATACCAAAACTCAATACTGCTAGCACTGGAAAATGCAACATGTGCCACCTTTTTATTAGGCAGATTCACTCAACAGAAAGACATTCCCAGCTTCCATCCATGTCCTTATTCCTGCTTCTGACCAGAGCAAGCCCCTGGCTTCTGTGACTTCATTCCTCACCTCCTGTCTTTTACTGAAGCAGTGATTCAGTCGTGACAGATATTCCCACCTTTTTTATTGGAAACTAAAATAATTGGTGCGAATTAGGAAAAAAAGAGAAATGTATATGCAAGATGGGCACTGTAGACATATAAATCAGTGTGCAATATTAAAATAGTCAGGCTCTAATAATACAGAGAATGCTTAAAAATTGAGAAAGTTTTAAAAGGTGCTAAAAGAGTTTAGGAACATTAATGATTTCCAAACCTTTTAGGAGGGCTTCTGATGCTAAAACCCATAAGCATTTTCAGAATCTCTCCCTAAATTATTCAGTCTTAAGATAATATTAACATCAGTTTGTCACTTGACAGACAAGTGGCATAGTCTGTAACTATGCCAGTACTTTTCAGTTACAGTGTTTTAAGGAAGAGCCTCGAGTTTGAGTTTTTAAGTAGTTTTAAGTTTTTAACTTGTCTTTTTTTGGTGTTTTTAATCAAGTCTTTAGATTATACTTTCGTTGTGCTATTCTTATTTATTACTCTATTTACCAAGTGTAAACAAGAACTCCGTAACAAATTTCCACCCTGGCTACAAACCTGCTATCGCAAATTCCAAAGCCACATTTCATTCAGACATGGATTCACAGGCCACAGTACTTATTTGGGCTTTTTTATTGAGACATAGGTAAACAGCCAGTTCTCTAATAACAAGCAAAATTGGTCACAAAAGAGCACTTAAAAAAGGTCATAGGAAGAGGATAGATCCTTTGCCAAACCAATTACTCACATCATCTAAAGACTTATCAATTAGAAATCAAATGCCATTATGAGGAAACTTGTTTAGTCAAAAATTTATGCAAAGAACCTTTCTCAGAAAGAGATGCTCAGACTCAAAGGATAGAGATTTTTTTTTCTTTTAAAAATAGCTTGGAAAAAGACGTGTAAGCAACAACTGCACAAGGGGAGGGAGGCAGGGAGGGAGGTACACCAGGATGAACAGTGAGAGAACTGATCAGCTGCAACTGTGTGTTTGGCCAGCTGGAGAGCAACAAGAAGTGGCCCATGGTGGGACATAACTCGTGTGCATGTCTTTCATCTCCTCTCTGCCTCCTGACAGCAGCACTCCTTGTGAGCCTGGGAACCAGCAGTGTCCCCTTGAAGCCAAATGAGGCAGTGGGGCGACATTCTGTTGCCAAGACTGTCTTGCACTACACTCCCTCCCTTCCAGGGCCAATCTATTTCCCCATAGTTCAAATAAACTTCTCCAGGAGAGGAAAGCAATTGTGAAGTGTGAGTCAGAAGTTGGCTGCCAAAACAGCAGGTAACCAATTTTCTCCCTGCAGCGTGTCTGGTAGATTAAGGAGACATTAGATGTTCCAGAGCTCCTCAGCAGAAGACTACTACTGAGAACTACAGCCTTCAACTGTGCTTTCCAGTGAAAATGAAATACAATTGAAGAGAGCTCAGAGAAGGTAATCTCTCTGTTTACCATTCCTTTGTTTTTTTTTTCAGACAGGCATAGCATAACTTTGAGAAAAATGCTGTTCCTCTCAGAGCGTTTGCAGGAACTCGGTTTGATATGCTGTTCCCACTGAGTTAGCTCTGGCACTGGCTCCCAGCTGACATCCATCAGATGATCAGCAGTGACTTGTTGTCTCCCATACGGGACTCCTGGCTCACCTCTCATCATGAAACCTCAGCTCAGCAGAAGTGGCAGCCTTCCCTCTCCTTGTCCTGGAGATGTGAGGTGGCGGATCCTTCGAGGCACAGAAGGGTTGCAAGCAGTGAACCGCTGTGTCCCAGCAAAACCTCTGAGAGGCCGCCACTACTGCATTTCATGCAGAAGTTGGCTTCCTGGTCCTGTTCTCATTCCCATCCCCTATGCATTGCTAGCACACTGCTCACCTTGGACACTGGAAAATGGGAACGCTCTTCATTTGAAGGAAATGAGCCATTTCTGTACCATCTTTTCTAGCTGACAATTTCTGTCTGCATGTGTTAACCACTGATCATTTTTTCTACCTAATTCTGCCAGTAAACGTAGGCTAGGAACAGCCCACACCCTTAGAGGCATAATTCAGAAGTCAAAGCAAGTTAAAGGTTCATCCCTTTTTCCTGATTTTATGAATGTCTTCAGAGGACTACAACTGTCCAAATGCATTTCAGGTAGATGCACTGATGGCAGAACTGTTATATCGAAGTTGCTTTTTATTCAGAGAATATCATTCAGATTCCAATGCTGCTAAGAAATAAAGTGCAGTCAGTGTTACATGAGAATCACCTTTTTGTTTCTAAAAGGTTTATGAGCTAAATAATAGTAGTCTACTTACATATTATCTTTTTTTTCTCTTCATACTAGTGACTAAACCAAATACAAACAAGATTGATAGATTTATGCCTATTCATTGGTGTTGAATGGCCCTATCAAAAGACTACACTACAGAGATGTTCAGATATGAAGGCCGACTCCTAAAACCATAAAAGAATTTTAAATACTGGAGGCATTTTGAAGTCATTGGAAATTATAGAAACATAAAGATGATGTCCTGGCATGAAAAATCAGGCTTTTGGAGTCACCATATAAAGATAATCTGTCAGTTTTTTCTCTTACAGCTCTAAGTGAGAGATGGAGGTGGTTCTGGTTGCTATGAGATTTTGACCACCATCTTGAGCTGGATGCTTCTTAGTCAGAACAGCTGTCAGAACAGCTTACCAGTTCCTGCACAGAGAGATGGACATTTTTGTTAGTGGGAGGTCTGGGACACACAGCTTGACAAGAATCAAAAATAATTTGAGGCCTCAGGGAAAAACTAAGCAACAGATCTCCCACCACAACACTATAAATAAATGTATTAAAATGGGTCCTCCCTGTGAAGACAGACAGAAACAGAGAAGAAAGCGAAGAAAAATTCCCCCCTGTCTCCAGCCATTCAATCTTAGGGAAGAATAATACTGAAGGAATACAGATCACAAATGAATGAAGGAGGTGAGATGGAGGAGGAGGACACAGATCATCTCTGCTAACTGACTGTGAGCCATTCACATACCCTGGGAAGATATTAGTGTGTCTCTGTAGGTGTTGATCACAGAGTTATGACAGTGTTGTGCTTTGAGGGTCTGAGCAGAGTGGAGGACAGATGTCTGCCTTTGCATCCACAGTGCAGAGCTGCGGGGGGAAGTTCCCCCATCGGGCATGTGAGGGAGGGATGGTCACTCCACACAACGGCACTGACCTCAGCAGGCTGCCCTAAGTACAGCTAGCAAAGCATCCTGTGCGCAGGATAGCAGAAAGCAGACTGACCTTATTCCACTTACATGACATTCAAAGCGCAAGTAAGACAAATGAATATAACAGGTGAAGAAGCTTTTATATTTTCCAGCAAGGGATCAATCTTATCCTCTCTCCCTACTGACAGTAGGGGGGAGTAGCATAGAAACTGATACTCATCTCAGATGACAGGAAGAAAAAAAAAATTTCCAATACCAATCTTATTTTAAACCACCCCCTCTCTCCCAATCCCCTCGCACAGCTCTCTCCTACAGTTCCCTTCACTTAATGTGATGGTACTGTATGACCAAAATTTGAGTGACTGAGTTTGAATCAAAAGTTCAGGTATTATTCTACCTCTAGTAAATATAAACTTTACATCAGAAAAATGGTCTATACCCAGGATCATCCACAACACTTTATGTCTTTAAGGTTCTCAGAAATAATAATAGGAGTACATGAAACTCCATGGGTATGTTCTTTCATCTACATATGAGCATGTCTCTTAAAATACTATTTACTGAAAATTAACATGACTTTCTGAAGACTGATGCCAGAAAGTATTGAACTTATGTCTATCTTTTACCAACAATTAATAAGGTAAAATAAGTTTCTCTGCCTGATGTAGGAAGTGAAGAACAATTTCCTAAAGCAGATTAGTTGTTATAATCCTATGTACTTGTCATTCGTTAATTTTTCAGTTTTCTATCCAAAAGAAAGGAAGAGAAGGCTGTCAATTTAAATCAAACTAGGGTCAGGCAACTTTGAATTCATTATAGCTTCTAGGTACCAGGCATGGTGTTGGGAAGCCCATTTTTGTACTCATTAGCATATACATGTATCATAACCATTACGATGCATCATCCATCATAAGGCAATAACACAAGACCATTGGAAAGTGAGAAGCCAGATTCAGGGCTGAGACTGTACTTATATTCTTCACTAACTTAGCACAAAATTAACAGTCTGATATTCACCAAAAACAAAAAGGAAAAAAAAAGAAAAGAAAAAAAAAAGAAAAGAAAAGCTTTTCTGACTTTCCTTGGTTATTTTTGTTTGCTACTTAGTTTTTATTGGTTGGTTTATTCTTTTGTTGTTGGTTGTCTGGTTCTGTCTTCCCTGGAAATAAAACATTTGTTTTCTATAAAAGACAACCATGTGCACCTTTAAGTTTCATACTTCTTTCTTCTGTGTTTTACTGCTTTTTTAGAAGTAGTGTTGAGAGCACGGTGAAGAAAGAAGTTCATTGCCTAGTCACATCAGGAAGGCACTAAGACTATTTCAGTTTCCTATAGCTAATCAAGTTCAGTCCCAGTGAATAAAATTCATTATAGTGAGGTAGATTACAGACTGATTAGGGTCCTACACAAAACCGATTTGAATTCCAATGTATTAATGTAATAAAACCTAAGCAATCTTCCAAGGATCCAACAAAACATAATCTTATTTTTAACCAAGCAATGATAGACATCATTCTGAAAAGGGAAGGCGCTTATATCTATCATTTGACACTACTGTCACATGCCGAGTGCTGATCAGTATCCATACCCTGTTCACCAGGAGTTTTCTGTTAAATAGCTGGGAAGACACCATTCCTGCCCAGAAATGCAAACAACTGAAATCAAACATAATATATGTAACAAATGACCAGAGGAGACAGAGGCCCTATTGTCAGTGCTCAAAAGAGTGATTTGCCTCCCGTACCACTGCATGACAGAGATTGCACAGCAGCAGCAAAAGGAATGAGCTGACGTTACAGTATTTCTATAATAGCGTGACTTCTCAAAAAGTACTCTTACCAGGCTACAGTGTTAATAAACACTTTTAGTTCCTCCTGTGATAATATAAAACTGGCATCATGTTAATATGAGGAAAACTTCCTTATGTCATGTAACCGTTTTCACTATTACATCAGAGTTTCAGAAAGTATCATGGACTTAAAACTATGCCTTTGCTCTTTTCTGAATCACCAACTTGGAGGAGGCTTGGGGAACAGCTGCAACATTATTTTTCTGAAAACCGCTCCACTGAAAACAGACCAGATGCAGTCAGAAAGCTCCAAGGATCATCAGGAGTATACGTTGTGCCTAGATGGACTCACAACCCAAGAATCACCTACAGGAAGATGGCCGGGTTTCAACAGCCCTGAGGCAGTACTAGCAGCCTAGGGCTGCTCTCAATGCACGTATGTAACTTGCCAATTAAAAGCTGTTTTCACCTCTAATCTCCTGGAAGTCTTCCGTGTATGGGTTTGAAAAAAAGAGATTGTTTCTAAGTCAGTATGGAGACATTTAAAATGAATAATATACTAAAATAAAATTATAATTAGAGCATTTAATAGTCATGCTTTCTTTCATATTGCATGGGAAACTTTAAAAACCCGCGTGCACACCAGATATTATTATAAGGCATGACTTAACCTTGATTTTTTCAAGCAACAAAAGATTTTGGTATGGAAGCAGACTACTTGACACAATGCAATGAAAGGGGATTAGTTTCTCGTAAGTGTTACAACAAGGCACTAATCTTTGTGAATTAATTACAATTTAGGATGTTTCCATTGACTGAGAATACAATTTTTTAAGTAAATAGCTGTTTTTTAAGTCATTAAAGAAATCTTTAAGATTAATACACGACGGAGTTTTAATATCTTTCTTTTTATGCTATGATTATGTTTACTTTTCATATTTCAATAGGTTGCTAATCTTTTATTTCAAAATATAGCATAGCATTTTTAAAAGTTTCTCTAAAACACTTCTATTTGCAGGAAAAAAAAAATCAAATTAAAAAGAAAAATCCTTTCAAACAGCCCAAATTGCCAACCAGATAATGTCTGAATAAAAGAAAGCTGTAATAGCTATAGTTGTTATTATAGAGGTTGAAAAAGTAAAACACTAGTACAAGCACTGGCACAAAGTCAGTGCCCTCTGAGGACTGCTCAGCTCAGGAACAAGCTGAAATCACAGTGAGAAAATAAGGACAAAAAAGCCTTCAGCTCCCTCTCTAAAGATAACAATAGATGTTGTTATTTATTCTTGGGTTTAGTTAAAATAACTATTTTTTTAAAAGATTGCCTTTCAGCATTGTTAATTACTGTAACTAGTCCTATACCCATTATTCTGGTTATAAGAATCATTCCTGCCACCAAAACAAACTGTTACTTAATTGGGCAGTGAACAAATCACAGCACTGTATCTCTTTTAGCAGCTGGGCAGCAAAGAAGTGATATGGTTGCAACTGTGTGTGCCTAATGCTTTATCAATCTCCCACACAGTAACGAGTGTCCTCATAAAGTGGAAAGGACGCACAAGTGGATTAGGAAAAACTGCTAAGCAAATCACTGCTCCATAGCTTATTCTGTAGACTTACAGCATTTGAAGATGTATCCGAGCCATTTGGCTGAGAAACTCTTACTCCGTTGCACCACACAGACCAGCTATGCAAGTCCTGTCTGTAGCTTTCTTCCCTGGAGACTGCGTGAGCTGTGCTTTCTAGCAAAGTCATATTGAATCCTCCTGTTTTTATATTTATAATCACTATTTTTATTTCGAATGAACTTGGAATTGTGTGGAAATGAGGGAGAGAGGCGGTCTCGTTACCCTCAGACTATCTTTCAGATTCATCAGGGTTTCAGCCAAACAGCAGAGGCGTTTCTTGCAAACCAGCACAGAAGGACGTAAGTGTGCTGTGGGCATGATTCTGAGAAAAACGGCCTCCTCTGAGCCACTCCTTCACTCGCCACTGTGAGCAGAGCGTGGGGCAGGACCCTGCCTCCCGTGGAGCAGCAGCTCAACCTGGCTGGCCTGGTCCCCTTCTCAGGTCATGCGTCGCTTCCAAGTCACACTTTTCCCAAGCCACGGCCAAATCTTGAAACAAGACAAAGCCCTTCTGCACCGTGTCAATGATTGTGCGCGAAGCGAGGCGAGGGAAGGGGGGTTCAAGTTGCCTGTTCCCAGAATGGTCTTTCTCTTCCTGCGGGAGGAGGCTCAAGGAGAAGCTGAGGGCACACCAAGCCAGCCTGATGCCTCTTCAGGGTCCCATGCACCAGTGTGTTAATCCAGGCCTTAGAGGATCAGCCTCTTCATAAAAGACTGCATGCTCACAAACGATATTCACTGTCAGTTCCACCCAGATGGATAAAGCCCGGCTAGAGAGTGGACTCGGTCACAATATAATGATATGTCAAGGATATCTGAGCTGCCACTGCCCTTGCTGAACCCCTCTAATGTAACCGAGGGCTGGCTCCTTTCACAGCTTCATGATTCAGTACATTCTGCCAGCACTTTATTTTTTTCCCCATTGGAATAGAGAGTGATGGAAGGAACAAGGCAAAAGTAAATGTCATTGCGGGGAAAAATAAGACAGAAAAAGGTAAGGACAATTTTTCTCCTCAGTTATTTGAATAATTTTGGTATTTAATATTCTGGCTTCAATCACGGATTACAAATTCCTGTTTGGGGAAAAAAAAAAAAAGGCTAATAGAAAAAGCAAAATATTTGGAAATATTTTTCTTTCCAATCCCCCTATCTCCAAATTATTTCCTGTTTCACCCAGAAAATCTATTTCTGGCCTTCCCAGTCTTTGTAAAAACTCCTGCTTCCCTTTTACCATGGTTGCCTTACCCCTTTCAAGACAAAACTCTTAGGGGCCACAGATGGCTGAATTATGGAGGAAATAGTCAAATCTGAACTTGCCCTTCCTACTCCCAAACTACCACGATGGCTAATCTGTCTGACTGTGTTAGCTGTTGTTTCAGAACTATAGTATTAAAGCAACAGGCACTTGGCAGTTATTTTTAGTGAAATTTTCTAGTTTATGTCATGATTTAGACACAAATACTATAATGACAATTTTTCAAAGGCAATAACTTGCCACTAAGAAATTGTATATATTGATTGTCTGACACTGAACATTTTGAATCTTAGACTATAAGAATGAGAGCACCACAGAAACCTGATGCTTTCATTGTTCTGCAAAAGTTGTTTCATCTTACCAACACTATTACACATACCCAGCAGATTTCAAATCAGTCAAGAGACTAAAAATGCCCAATTAGCGTAAGAAAAACTGTTTTCCAAGTATATACTCATATGATTTCCACAAAGGTTATACTACTATGTCACAAAAAGAAATAACATCAAATATGTTTTAATGAAGAGCTTTTTTTTCTGAAATACTTTAAATCCGCTGTTACCTTCACGATAAACATTCACCAATTGCTCCACAAAATTCTCACACTGTATGTCAGTTTAGAAAGTAACTCATCCCACAAAGGAAGCCAGTAAAAAATGTCACTGGATCCTATTAAAGCTGAAAACATGTAACTGAAAACTTTACTCTAAACCGGTAATAAATTCAAGCCCCAGAATCAGAGCATTCAAGGTTAAATCCAAATGCTCTTAAATTTAGAAGAAGCCAAATTAATATCCATATGTATTTTTTTGGCATCAATGATTTTTCAAGCTTGCTGTGGGGTTATTTCCAGCTTGATTTCAATTCCTCAGTTCAGACCATGACCTATTTCCAAGCCAGTTCTGTTATGACGTATTCTGACCAGAGAGCAGCAACACAGAGATCTTCCTTTCTTTTTTTTCCCCCTTTTTCTTTTTAATGAGAACATTTTCTTTAAGAATGAATTTAATTAAGAATATCAAAATCTTCCCTTCCTAGTGTGCTATGTATTTGTGTCGTTTTCAAATGATATATCTTATGCTGCAAGTGCTTGCTTCTCAGCACTTCTCTTTGCCCTAGACCTGGCAATTGAAAATGACAATGAGGTTTCCCTACACCAACATCATCAGGGTGCATTACTACACACATTCTATTCTTTCGATACCCCACTAAAACGGAAACACATTACAAAGTAATGGCTTTCTCCTCAAACACAATTTTGCAAAAATTATACTGCATGTCTGCGAGGAAAGGAGTACCTAAACCCATTCCTGTCTTGCACAAGCACCTGGGATGATGACAGTGTGGCAAGTATACAGAGGGCCAGCACAATACCGGCATGACAGGGGGAAAACACGACCCTGTTATGATCCTGAGCGGATTCACAGCTAGCAATAGGATACTGCTGGCAGCAGGCCAGTGAAGCCCACCATTTTTCATGATGTGGTAACATCATGGAAACCTAGCCTTGTTCAGAGGGCTGTTTGCAGAGGGGCTGTTACAGGAACTGGTGCACACAGACCTTTGCTCAGACCAGCGGCCAGGTAGCGATTTTAGTGCAAACCAACAGAAGTTTGAAGATTACATTATTAAATCTAATCCATACCGACTGACCATGACACTGTTCTGACTTCGGTTTCCCTTTATGTACTGAAATAAAAGACATAGTTTCATACATCCCGGATCTCATTGACCCTTTAGCTGGTGGAATTAAATCCCATGCAATTTGGATTTACTGTACCTCACCAAACTGTTGGCAGCGTCAGGATCTTGTGCTGTTACTGTGCCAACGGCAGTCCCAATCTTCGCATTTTCATAAACTTCCATGACATAGGAAGGCATAGTGAAGAGTGGAGGTTCATCCACATCACCAACGATGATCTTCAGCATTGTTACATCTTTGAATGGTCCCAAATGTGAAAAGCGGAAATCAAGGTGAGTATTTGCTCCTTCTATATTAAGTGTATAGGATTTCTTTTTTTCATAGTTGAGTGGCTGTTGGCAGAAGAAAAAGATTCATCAATGCCATTCTGTGCTTCACTTTAGCTTAACTTAAACCACATTTTGAACTTTAGTTTAACTTAAACCACATTTCTTCATGTTACTGGTAAGGAACAATATTCTGTGATATTCTGGCATCTGCTGCCATAACTTGTAAGTAGAAGGATATACACGAAGCAGGATGGATTCAGGTTTTTTTTCTACAACATAATTGTGGGCACGGTACCAGTTTTGATAAAAGTCAGGGTTTAGAATGAACATCAGATTCTTCTTCCATGACAATGTAAAGTCTGTGAATTGTATCACCTTTTGATTTTTATTGGTGAATGCTAAATATCGAAAAAGGTAGAGTGATGTATCCCAATTTCAATCAAGTTCATATCTTTAATTAATACATTTAATAGACAGTGATAGGGATACTAAAATTCTTTTGGGCATTTCTTCTCTTAAATCCTCAACTGAAAAAAGCAACTCTTTGCAGGAAAACACTCAGTTATGATCTGAGACAGGAATTTAAATGTGTAAGAAAAGCCTAAACATGTGCTTGTGTGCTTTTCTAATCAGAAAGGCTATATGCCTGTATTCTCGACCATTTTCTTTTCAATTCTTCCCAGCAACAAGGAGAGAAACAACTCTTCAGCCTGTCTCACCACGTACTGCTGTGCTGCACATGGATTAGGCAGTTATAAATGGGAAGAAAGTCTGCAGCTGTGGCTATGGCTTCTATAGGGCCTAATGTTCCAATAAAACCCAACAGAAGGCACACCACCAGCTGTACCATCCACCAGAAGTGCCACTGCTACTTAAACATTGCCCTGTTATTTAAATCTATAGACTCCTACTAGGAATCCTACCCCTCTACTAGGAAGGAAGAAGAAGGGAGTCTCACTCATGTATCACACAGCATGGATACTTTCTTTTTTAGGAGTCCCATTCCTAGCTTGCTATTTACACACGCGAAAATTTCATCTCCCTCATTCAGCTAGTTTTCAGACTATTGTTAACTAATTTTACTGACTTTATATATTTATTTTAACCCTACATTAGCATGTTATTACACTATCTTATGCAAGATGTAAGATAAACATGACACACTCAACTGTCAACTCTTCCAATGTTAGTTATGCAGTAGAGGGGACTAAAAGGATTTTTAAGTTAAAAGTATGCAAGTAATAAAGTTCCACTAGCAGATACAGAATTAAGCTATGTTTTTACTGGAAGCCATGCTTACAACTATTTTGAGTTTGTTTCTTTAGTATCACTAAAGTAACTGAATACTATCCATAGACAGCCCACCAAGAATTACATGTGAGAATGTATTTTCTTATATATTGTCTGTTAATTCTAATTACTGAGAAGGCTTTAAAAAATTGGAGTTCAATTGCAGACAGTCATAAGACAGATACCAAATTTCAGATTGCTGCTTTTTAAATGTGCTTCTATCTTGAGCAAAAGCACTCATTCTTAATAATAGACACCTGAATACTTATTTGGTTACAAATTTCTAGCCTCAGCCAATTTATAAAGAAGGACAGGTAGGTTAATATTTATTATCATACTGAGCAAAGCAGATAGTCTGTGCAGATCTATATACTACCACTAAATTTCCAACAGTCTCAGAACACAAGCATAACACTAAAAGAAGTTGCATGTGCATGGAATTTATTTTTTCAATCAAAACTATTATGACATTATGGCATAGCAAAATTACACAGTGACCAGTGTCATTCTGTGGGCACCTGACAGCCTGCCTGAACAGAACTCAGTGCAAGCATTCAAGCCTTCGACAAAAGCTAAACTGGTAATTCCTATCACCTCAAAGAGTGGAAAATTAGTACTTAAGGCAAGAAATATGAGGAACTCAAGGTGTGATTTGTCAATATCAAAGCGTATTTTGTACATAAAATCTACAGTAAATTTGACTGATGATGTATAAGAAAAATAGTTGGTCAGGATTCATATAAGCTATCTATTACTTTGATTTATCTTCTGTGTATTGAAGGACAATTTATTAATACTATTGTATATTATTATACAATTATCATACAATTATTATATCTAATAGTATAAGACTCTTTTGTATTGTGCGTTCTCTGTCTCCCTTTCCTGAATGCAAAAATAAAAATTTTAAAGGCATGGTAATTTACCATAGCCTGATAAATCTATTACTATAAATAAAAAAAGCTAAGCATGCTTCTCAATTAAATCAACTCCTAAAGAAATATAAGTTTAGCAAATTCTAAGTCAGAAGTTATTCATTAAATTATGTTGCATTTCTGTTGTGTGCAAGGAAATATTAAATAGTAATTTGCATTGCTGTGCAGCATATAAATTCTAAGATTAAACAAGTTTAGATTGCAAAGATTGCAAATTGTAATTAGGATGCCCTTTTGGAAAATTTTTATACTGACAATGACCGGATTAAGGAGTATAGCAAGGTTAATTTCTCTCTGAAAACTGACAATGAATAACACAGTGTCTAAAGTCTTATTTTCTTTCTTTTCTGTAGTTATTCAATCAGAAAATACCAACAGTTTCTTTTTTGTCCAGAAATACAAGAATAATCTATTTAGATAATCAGAAAAAGCTGACATTTCAACCATAGCCGAAGCAGTTTTTTACTTTCAGTTTCTATTTTCTTCTTTCCATAATGTCTCTGAATTGAAGAATCAGATACTAGGACATAAGCAAAAAAGAGCTTACTTGCCTGCACTGTGATTCACAGAGGTTAAAAACAACACTATTTTCAACATTGAGCTGTTTTAGACAGAAAAGACTCATACTTTGAGTCAGGGGGCACAAATAAAATAATTTTTTTTTTTTTTTTTTAATTTTCCTTGTTCTCTCCTGAGTACTAAGAAAATTTACAAGGAAGGCAAGCCCTATGATATTCCACATCTTTGAGTAACTCACAAGTCCTGTTGTTATATCACTTTTCCTTTTCCTTTTAATAAAACATCAAAAAAATGAAATCTGGTTGCAACTTGAATTTACAGAACTGTACTTTGGTGGGCTTCTGCTGAAATACTGTGCATATGTTAAAATTTATATTTATCTTACATTTGAAGAGGAAACTGGGCCCCAATTTATAGCCTGTCTAAGGCTGTGCTAAGAAATTTGCTCATAGACTCATCCATTATTTCAGGTAATCCCAGCTGTTGACCAGTAGGAGGTTTTTATTGCAGTCTTTTTTTTTCTTTTTTTTATGATTTATTCATTATAACATTCAGCTTAAAATAACTAAGTTGTTCTAATTTAGCAAGAGTTTGGGTTTAAAAATGATAATGCAAAATAATTTATATTTACAAAGGGAATATTTCAACTATCCCATCAGATTCACAATAGGACTCATTTGAGTCCAAATAGCCAAACAGAAAGACATGGCTCTGTTCTGTCTGACCCCTTGTTTTCTCCAAGAAAAGCAAACACTCAAATAGATGACTTGTAAAGATGTTCACCTGTAATGTGTAAAACCTAAGTTTAAATTCTCCCTCATTTAAGTCACAGAGAGGCCTTGAATATCAGCCGCCTATCTCAGTCATTAGCTGTTGCTATGAGATGAGAGGCAGCACTTTCCTGTCTCACTAGAAATCTACATTTAAGTTTTTAGATTTACTTAAAATTGTCCCAACACTGCAGATCATTAACTCTTTCCTGGAAAGAAAACAAAACATTTAAAGTTTAGATGGACTTAAAGAGATTTTTGTTCACGTTTCTTATTTTCCCAAAACACAATGTCTTTCCATGACAATTACCCATTGCTTATTATGATTTTCATTCAAAACTGAAAATACTAAACGTAGCTCAAGTGACCAGTCACAGGGCTGGCTGGAACATACAAACTGTTCATTACACTGCAGTTTTGTGTTTCTAAAATAAAACTCTCCCAAAAGGAACAGCAGAATTCTATGAGAAGTAAATAGCTGTTTCCTGAACATTTCCAGTCTCATTATACAAAATGGAAGAGATATGGGCTGTTCAGACAACTTTTTTCTGGGAAGCCTGAATAATGCTGACTTGAGGTCAGGAAAATTCTAGCATACCTCTCCAACAGTAACCAGTAGAGGTGAATGTGCTGACCAGTCATTCTCTGAAGGAACTAGAGAGTAATGGTTTTCACTGTGTTATTTTGGTTTGGTTTCCTCTAGTCTCCCACTCAAATAAGAAATTGCATGAGGCAAAGGGGAAAAGCTTCATGACAGTTTGCAATCAGAGTCTTTGAGACTGAAGGGTGGCTCCACGGGGCTTGTCAATAGGGGAGATAATGAAAGTACCACACAGTTTGGGTCAGCCCAAAATGAGACTAGAAAAGGTTCCTTCCAACGCTCACAGACTTTGCACACCTGTTGAACAGCCTAGCATAAAGATGCTGAAAAATTTGATTCTTGCAGCAGAACCTCAAATAAGTGAAGTTTCAAAAGGTTTGAGGAGGACTTCAGATATTCAGGCACAATATTATATTACTACTGTTTTTTCTAATGTGCTTATGTCATGGTTTAACCCCAGCCAGCAACTAGGACCATGCAGCCACTCGCTCACTCCCCACCCCGTAGCGTAGGGAGAAGAGGGAGAAAAGGAGGGGAAAGGAAAAAAAACCCAAACTTGTGGATTGAGAAAAAGACAGCTTAATAGAACAGTAACAGAAGATGGTGATGATGATGATAGCAATAATAGTAATAATAACAGTAAAAGAATATACAAAATAACATAATACAATGCAAGTGACTCTCACCCCGTAGTGTACTGCTGCTCAGCCCATCCCGAGCAGTGATCATGGATGCTTGCCTCTTGGCCAACCTCCATTTATATACTGAGCATGACATTCATGGTATGGAATTCCTTTGGCCAGCTTATCCTGTCTATGCTCCCTCTCAGCTTCTATGGGAAGCTGAAAAAGTCCTTGACTAAAGTAAACATCACTTAGCAACAACTAAAACAACACTGTCCTATCACTACATGACTTTTTTCCAAGGGCATGTAGTGATAGGACAAGGGGTAATGGTTTTAAACTGGAAGAGGGAAGATTTAGAATAGGTAACAGGAAGAAATTTTCACCATGAAGGTGGTGAGGCACTAGAACACATTACCAAGGGCAGTTGTGGAGGCCTCATCCCTGGAATTGTTCAAGGCCAGGCTGGATGAGGATTTGAGCAATCTGTCTAGTGGGAGGTGTCCCTGCCCATGGCAGGAGGTTGAAACTACTTGACGTTTAGGGTCCCTTCCAACCTAAACCATTCTATGATTCTATGAATATGTATTATCAACATTCCTCCCATACCAAATCCAAAACACAGCAGCCACTAGAAAGAAAATTAAATCTATCCCAGCTGAAACCAGGACAGCCTACTATAGATTCTTCCAGAGAAGTTTTAGAGGATAAATCATTCTATTCTACTGTTATAGAAGGCACTGGCATCTGATATATGAAACAAAACTGATTCTGTTCTTAGTGAAGACTATCTGTTTTGGGTAGGCTACCAAACTAATTCAGCTTCAAATCCAATCTAAATTAAAAGTAATTACAGCACACAGTATATCAAATACTTATTAAACTGCATACAAGAACTGAGTAAAAAACCAACTACAAAAATGAGGCCACCTTTTTGTACTGTACAAGGGGATACTATAACTTATCTGAGGAAAGAATGGAGGTGTATTACACACCAATTTATGTAGCTTTAAATGCCGAATTTCTGCTCAACTGAAATACAACATTACGTAAGTAAAATGTACCCCTCCTTGTCTTGATGGGAAAATGACTCAAATCCCTGTCATGTATATGTACAGGAACAGGCAGCATATGCCTTTGTCGTATTCTAAAATATGGTGAAAATTCCTCTGAAGCTATTTTGTCTGCCAAAAATGGTAAGAAATGTGATTTTACACTTTTTATTTATGGACTCTTTCATTTTGTTGCAAATTCTTTCTTTTTGCTTCATGTTGTCAATACAAAAAATATTGTATTTAATGAACAATAGTTGTGGTGAACTTTTAAACAGAGAATAATGGTCATTTTGAAGAAGAAATAACAGTTTCTGGCATTAGCTACATCAAGGCTACCAGGAAATAAGTTCAGTGGTACAAAAAAACCCCCAGAGGTTACTTTTTTGTGGGTGAAAGAGATAGATAATGTACAAGCTTTACAAAAGACACTGAATAAAAGCTTTTTAAGATACTGGGAGTGATAGGAAGCCTTTTTAAATCAGTATGAATTGTAAAAATAACATTTCATTCAGTTACAAAATCTTTTTTAAGATGTTAAATACAAATTTACATATATGTGTATCTATACAGATGCAAAAAAACTCCCAGTCTTTATGATAGTTTTTATTTATTCTCTTTTGCCTCATTTTCTCTGGTTTTCATTCTTCCTACTGTTAATCGGGCCCAGAATACATATTACCAAATACGAAGACAAATTCACTTTTATTTTTTATGCTGTATAGATATAATTCATGCCTACAAGACTCACTCAATAACAACAAATCCACATGAGAATTGCTAATTGTTGTCTGTTAATCCAAGTGAAAATTCAAATGAAGAAATTATTTCCCTTTGTTGGAAAGGTTCTAAAAAATATTACTTAAATATAATAACCCATCTCTCTGGGTTATTATGAAAGTAAATTTAAATCTAGCCACAGAATATTAGCATAAGTTGGCAGACACTTCAGGAAACATGCATTACAAACTCAGTTCAGAGGACTTAATATGGAGATGAAATTATCTATGGAATTAGATTTGTGCATGGAATTCAGTTAAGAATGAAATTAAATGGCAAGACACTTAATAATTAATAATTTAAATAAAATGGGATAAATATAGGAAATTCACATAAATTATAACTGTGTGATGGCTTGACCAATTACATTTTTAGTCTTTATAAGCAAGTTGATATTTACTTTACACAGTGCACAATACTAGATGCTTTAGACAACAGCTGGCAAGTAAGTCAAATAATAGCCTGTGGAAACTGAATCATACATTCATTGCCACAGATAAACTTTCTATGTCGAGATTCATGCAGTTTGGGGACAATGGCAAACTTTCAGCCAAATTTTACCTCTTTCAAAGAAATATAATTCATTAATTCAGAAAAATTAAATTGTCTTGATAAAAAATTCAGTAAGATTTACTTTATTATAAGTATTAGATATGACCACTCAAAAAGCATGGAAGATTTAAACAACTGCTTCTTTCCTTGAATTTATTTTCTCCTTGTCTTTTCTACAAAAAATTTAAAGTGTCTCTGGAAGCAACGCAGAGAAGCTTACACTGCTGAAGTTCACGGTTCAATAAGTTTACACAATAAAATATTTTCATCATCGTATCTGCTTATTCAGCATTCATCATGATATTTTAATTACATACACAGGGAACTTCCAAAGTCTATCACTTACCTTCTTCAGGGAAAGAATTCCTTCCCTTGTTTCTTTGTCAGTAGATATGGAGAACACCCCAGAGCCATCACCATTTATAATTGTGTACTTCATGTCTGCATTCGAACCAGTGTCTGCATCATTTGCTTTGATTTTGCCAACTGCTGACCCAACTTGAGCTGATTCAGGAACATACAGTTGATAATGTTCTAAGGAGGAAAGAAACCAACACAATAGCTTGGACATTTTCTTGCCAAACTAAGTTAGAAAACTGTTATGTGCTTGATAACTTCTGAGCAAATGGAAGAGTATTTCTTATGCAGAACTGACAAATAAACCTATGAACTTATTTAGATTCCTGAAACAATTCAAAAGGGAATAGTATTTTACTTGGATGCCTTCATTCGCTCTACAAAATCCAAATTACCTAATGCAGGATTTTGGTTTTCACAGTTATTTTTGCTGTTCGTCACATAAAGCAGAAATTAAGTCTGAAGCTTACTTCGCACCAGTATTTTAAAAACTTTATTCCTTCCACAAGCAGAATAAATTTCTCTTCACCAACTTACCATAAATTGAGTAGTCAAATGAGTACTTTTGAACTGGAAAAATATTTGCATCTTATCCTTATAATTTTTTTTTTCTGAAATCTGATCAGTTTTGCAACATTGTGTCAATATTTTGCAACACTGAATTAATACATATTTTGCAATATTCACTCAAAAAAATTTTTTAACAGAAAAATGTAGCAAATCTTAATATTTTACCATTACCACTTTACAGTGTTTCTGTTGCAGCACAAAATCCTTTGCACACAAATTTTGTTTGGTATCCATGGTAAAGTAAAATAAACATAATGGGTACATAAAAGTGTTATACAATTTGGCCCATAGAAAGTACCCATAACAACTATGACCTCCTTTCAGTGTTTTTATAGCCTGTTAGGTTAATCATTAGAAACTGAATTTTTTTTTTTTGAAAAATAATTTTCCTAACTGCCTCTATCTTTTTGGATTAAATCTCCTAACAGGTACAAAATTGCCTAGGGGACAGGAAGGTGCCACAAGGAGAAAAAAGTGGCAAACAGACACAGTGTGATTACATAAACCTCAATTTCTGTCTGCAACTAGGCCAAAAAGACAGCTCAAAGACATTTTCTCCAATAACGCTAGTGCTGTAACACAGCAGGGATGCTGCAACCTGCCAGCACTGAAAAGGAGAATATGCATCCAGTAGACGGTGTGCACATACCAACCTGCCTCTTCCCCTCAAACAACCTCCCATCCAAATCCCACCCCAACAGTCTGCAGGGTTTATACCACAGGCCAACCACCAACATGGAAAAGACAGCTAAATACGTATCTTCTGAAATGCTATAGACTTTCTTCTGTATTCCTCTTGTGCATTCTGTAACAGTGAATGCAATAGTGCAACGCCGAGGTGCAGGACAGTGCATCAGAAGACGCTGCACATCAAAGCTAACATGTTACAGTTTGCTGAGTTTAAACCAGCAAGCACGGCTGCAGAGATGCCCTTGGTAAGCATGTAGAAAGTAGCAAAATTTAAGTTGAATTCAGAGACTGAACCTGCGTTATGGCAGAAAACCACTATTTGTTGGGTGGATTGAAGAAATTATGAATCTACAGGAGTTACAATTGCAGAGGGAAGGGTTGTTATCACTAAAATACAACTAAATAACTTTAGACACCTGTTAGAAAATATAAGGGTTTTTTATGAACTTATATAATTCCTTGCATAATGGCTCCTAAAACTATTTATAGTCTTGAATTGTTTTTGCAATGCTAGTCCGTAATACTAATAAACAAACAGTAGTGCGAGAAGCATGGACGAGCGCACTAAACTTTGTCAGTCTGAAAGGGAAAAGAGGTTTCCTAGGAAAACAAAAAATAAGTTACCATGCATTAGGGAAATCTCAAGGGAAACAAAAAATATCCAGCAGAGACCGAGAAAAAGTATAATTTACCATGTAAAAAAGAAAATACCAACACTGATCTAACAGGAAAAATGCTTAGTAGTTGATTCAATTAAAACACATAGTTAATTCTTTGATTCAGTTCCTAAACATGCATATAAAACCCATCTTCAAAAATTTCCTAATAAATTCTCTGCCATTCTTTTTACAGATGACATCAATTGACACTTTCATATTGCTGGTTGCTTTATTTCATACATAAAATTATAGTGATGGGATGAGCTTAATTTTGGAATTTACTTATTGTTGAAATTAATGTGAGATGTGGTCTTTTGACACTTTTGCTCTGACGTGTGTTCTAAAAAGGAAAAGGTTGGGGCCATAAAGAATATGTTATGTAGTGGCCATAAAGAATATGTTATATAATCAAACCACTTCAGGAACTGGAAGTGTTATAACTCATATGATAGGGTTAACTAATTACAGACTTTCAAATAGTCAAGCTAGTTCAAATATATCCACATGACACTACACTCTGCTTTATTATCACACCCCAAGTGTTAACCATCTGTTTCAGAAAATCATTTCACTGATACCAGCTTCAAACATGCTGAAATACTAAACTTCAAGCAAAACAAATATTTGAAATCACTCATTAATTGTCAGTATTTGTAAAGCTGAAATGTTTCAAAAAAATGGATGGAATGATAACTGTTAAAAAAATAAAAACTTCTAGATCATAAGGTCAAAAATGTTTCCCAATGAGTATTTAATCACTGCTTCACAGAGACAGCGTGAAGATATCTCATACAGACATAAGCCAAACAGATAATTACAAACAATACTATCTAAAACCAACAAAAGGATAAAAGTCAGCAACATGAAGGTTAGATAAAATATACTATAAACTTTTATTTAGACTAGTGGTGGAAATAGGAATTCTTACTAAATGCTGAATCGTTGTAAACTTTATTACTGGAAAGTAGAGTAACTGATTAAATGGTCAATTGAACATTTCCTTGGGCATTGAATAAATTTTGATAGGACATTAAAAATAATATGGGATGGGTATACTGTGAATTGATGATGCTTTGTTGTAAGCCATGCGTCTGTCTCAACCCTCTAAAGATTGGTTGGGAGGGTAGGAGCCCTGAGTTGAACAGATTGTTCCTATGTGCCCAGCATCGCAGCCTTCCAGGAACTGTGGTAAAGTGGAAATTTCAGTTTTGGGGATGCGCTAAATTGTTCTAGAGGAGGCTTATGGAACAAGACTCTGTAGAGGTTGATTTTGTTCTCAATTTTTATTTGTATTTATATATACTTTTACACTCAGATGTGTTCACTTAGCTCACGAGTAAATTATACTCTTTTCCAGTTAATGTACTGTTTAGGATAGTCATACCGTTTTGCAAGACTTTAATATACACTAATTGAAGCATTGTTCAAATACATATAGATGATCTTCATCTTTCTTTTAATAAACTATATGACTTACCGGTCATTATGGTACAGAAACAATTTATTGATCTCTAGAACTATTTACATCGTCTAATGTTTTACGTTAGCCTACAGGCAACCTACAGGCACCTACAGGCAGTGCTGTTTTACACTCAGAAAAGCCGTTTCTTTGTCTGAATCTATCAAGAAAAGAAGTATGACAGTATTTAATGCAATTCAACAAGCGTGTCATTCACTTTATTTTATTCATTAATCTGTTTTGTTGATAATATTTGACTTTTCTAGGTTATAATGTCCTCTTGAACAGTAGGAATTACCTTACTTAACAAAGGAAGGGATGAGAGGCATAATGTTGAACTAGTACAAAAATAAGTAAATATTTGTCCTGCTTGTTATTTGTTTATCCAAGGTATAATTTTAGTAACAAGAGGATAAATACTGCTTGGTGATGAATCAACTGATGCATTCATTCATTCATGCAGCACAGCTCATACTCTGATGCCTTTGTCTAGCTACTAACAAATTGATAAACACAGCAACTGACTGCCTTAACATAAAATACCACCATATCCTAAATGTATATCAAAGTGCTATGTGAAGAAATTTTGCTCGAACATTCAACTAGCTAGATACTCAAGTCATGAGCTAAATTCATAAGACATGGAGAACAAATGGACAGTGAGCCAGGCTCAAAGTTTCGTAATTAGGAGCACAATATTCAACTGGTAGACAATTAAAAGTAGTTTTTCAGGAATCAAAACTGTGGCCAAAACTATTTAATGTCTCAATGACCTGAATGATGTGTTGCATGTACTTGCAGCAAGTGAATGGACAATACCACCTTGGGAAAAATCGGTCAGTAAGCTGGAAGGCAGGGCTGCTCTTCAAAGGGACTTAGGCTGGAGAAATTGGCTTGACAGGAATCTCACAGTGTTCAATAACAGCACTGAGGAAGGAATAACACCATTCACAAGTACATGCTTGAGGTCAACTGCCTGTAAAGAAACTTTGCAGAAAAAGACTGAAAAGGATCCTTCAAAACTTGACTAGACAAGGCCCTTATAGCGACTTGATCTAACTGAACACGACTGAAGCAGCAATTTGGGTCAGATGACCTTTTGGAGGTCCCACATCAATCTATGTTCCTAGCATTCATGAAATTATGTCTCACATTTTACTGCCAGCCTTCTTTGATAAAACCAAAGTGCAGCTCCAACTGGGGATTATGCTCAAACTTGCTTGGTGGCCTTTTACTACAAAGTTATTCTTCATTCACAGAGCTGCTTGTTTTCATTACTTGTAATGGATTATTCTGGATTCCTCTTTTGAGACTGCAGTTTTTTAGAAGTCCATTTCTCACGGCATTTCTTGGACATTTGTTACATCTCTCTTCACTGTGCTTATTTTTTATATAATAAACCCAATTTTAATCCATCATCTTTATGAATACAGTAACTTCCATGATTCCAGAAGCTCAGTCAATTTTGTATCTACCGTCTTTGTTCTGAATATTCTTTTTGATGACAATATCCCTTTCATAGAGATAGACTAAGGAAGAAATTTTTAAGATGGTGTATGGCTTATTCTTCTCTGAAAAAAAAAAAACCACAAACCCAAAACTAACACTTTTGTGCTTTAAACTAATGTTTTTGCCTGTTCTAAAAATATTTGAAGTGTAAGTGAGGCTATTTCTTATTTGCATGTAGGACACTAAAATGATCTTCAGAAGTCAGACATCTTGCTTGCTTTGAAACTCCAGATAACATAAGACTCTTAGGTCAATTTAGAAAAAAAATATTCTTAGATGCAATAGACTCCTTTGCCTGGAAGAATACTTTGGCATCCCCATGCCTCTACTTTTTACATCTCAGAGCAAACTGGAATTTATGTTTGTGATTTAGATTATAATCAGTGAAGAGTTTAATTTATGCAAGTTTGCCTTTACATACAATAACTAAAAGTACCCGAGAACTTTCTGACTAATTCTCAGACATCAAAAGTATTCCTTACTTCTTGTAAAAAGTGTGAAGTTTAAGCCACTCATGGCTAAAAGCAGAAACAGAAAGAAACTGTAATTCCTGGATTTTCAGATTCAGTACTTTCCTGTAGGTATTGAATACGCAAATACACATTTTCTATGCAAATCACATGGGAAAAACAACATATACACTTGATAATCATCACTAATGAGCAACTTAATGGTTGGGCGTGATCTATAGCAGTCTGCAGAGCTGTGCTGTGCTGAGCATATTCTATCCCATTTACAGGGGAACCACAGCTACATCAGGCAGGCTGGGTCAGCAGAGAGCAATAGCAAAACCTGTAAAAGCGATACACTCCATTTGGACTGTGTTTGTTTTTGTTGTTTGTTTGTTCAGTTTTTCCTGGCATTAGCACAGCGAGGATTGTGCTCCCATTGGGATTTAGCGTCACAAAGGCCATGAAAATGAAGGCAGTTTTGAAGAACAATCCTTAAAATAAAGTGGTCCTGCTCCCAATTCTCCACTCAATAAACAATCAAAACAAACAAACAACCCCCCTCATTCCTCAAACTACTACTGTCTCATTCAGAACCCTTATAGAAAATTCTTTTTTTTTCTGTACAGAACATTTCAAAATAATTTTGATATCTACGATACATATAATGAATAATCACGTTTGTACATAGAAATTGTCATAGGTAATACTCAATTAAGTGAAATAAAAAACACTGCTAAACTCCATCCTACTGTTAGAAGCAAAGTTGATGCACACAGCTGGCATTAAAGATCAGTATACAGAACACATGTTTTCCACAAATATTTAGTCAGACTTTGACATAAATTCTTTTTTGCCCATCCCAGCTTCCCTTTATATTTGATTTCACAACCAGTACTATGATCAAGCTGCCATGAATTTTTGTTAAAGGAGGGGTTTAAATCAGATATTTAATACTCTTGAAAAGTATTACATTTACTTCCTTTAATTTTTACAGTAAAAATCTGATTATGGGAGTCACCTTATCCTGCTCAGGAAACAGAATATTATGAGATTTCCTAAGTTATAAATTCCATTAAACAACTTATGTCAGATTTCAATGAAAAGAAAACGATTTCTTAGATTTAACTTTAAATATTGTGCAATATGAGAACATATCAATCTTCTTACAAACAAATAGAAAAAGAAGACAATTAAACAAATCACTTTACACAACAGTTGTCCAGTCTATGGAAGCATGTACTACTCAAAGGTACTACGTATACTTTATTTCTTATATCTCATCTCTCTTAGGTACTTAATGTAATGTATTCTTCACCTCACAACTCCACCTCTTTAAGCACATCATAGATTAATAATTGATTCTAGCATGCTAGAAAGATACAAAATAAAAATAAGTTTTAGAAGATCACTCAGATCCCTAAGACTTGTCCCTCTTAACAGTCCACTCCCTCAGGACATTATTGATTCTAGCTGCTTTTTGAACAGCTCATTGACTTTGTGCAGCAGCCTCGTTAGGCAGTTTGTTCTAGATACTTCTTCTGGAGAATCAAAAAAGTACCATAGTTCCCTTATGTTTAAGACTACTATCTGTTGTCTCTTGGTCTGACACTTTCAAGTTGCACACTTTAATAGGGTAATACAAGCACATAATAGCACTTTTCCCCTTTACATGGGCTCCTGGCTGTCAGAGTCAGAAAGAAACTCACATTCTGAAAATTGACAGAAGTGGAAGCTGGCTAGTTCATATTTACCTGCCCCACGTTTAGTTTCTGATGTGACATTTTAGCCATTTCTAAGCAAAGCACTATTAAGGTCGGAGGCTTGGAGATTTGCTTGTGATGATTCTTTGTAAAGGCAGAAAATCAGTATACTGAACTGAACACCAACTGTACTCACAGAGGAAATGTCACTCACTGGTCATTCACTTTGGAACCTGAGCACACACCTTATAAACACAAAGTTCTCTGCCTTTAACAATATGAGAGAAGCAAAATAGTTGTTAGAACCAAAATTATGCTGCATGACTATTATCTGAATATGACTATAACCAGTTTTAATAGCTGTTTTCTTTAACAAAGAACACAGCTTCTAAAACATATACACCTCAGGAAATGCATTGCCAGATTTTTACAGCAATCTTAAACAGTCCTAACATTCTTAACAAAAGAAAATATTGCTACCTTTCTTCTCTTACACAAATAACTAAAACCTGATTTATGTAGATACCACTAAAATTTTAAAAGTCTATACTGAAATACTGTTTACATCTTATCAGCTCTAACAGCTAGAGTTTCTTAGCTACAAGTAATTATTTCTATGTCATTTATATACCAAAGTTCACCTGTTATTTGAGATTTCCTAATTATATACTAGAATGTTCTGGATTAATCTTTGTTTCAAGTTAGCTGAGATCAGCATGTTGGGCAAGAATTCAGTTTTGCAGAAAACTCTCAGTATTAACCAGAGGTGTTTTAAGAGTGCAGTAAAAGGAATTCTCTTTGAGCAGCCCTTGAATTTTCTCTTGAGAATCCACCCTTTAAATCTTATTATGTTGACTCAATGTCACAACAGTACTAAAAAGAAGCTACATTTAATTTTTAAGTTATAACTGGTTTGGACATAAAATAAATTAATATAGGCTGCTGTATTTCCTTATCAACTAGAAATATCTAATTTTCTTGCATTTCCCATGGCGTGTGCATATATGTTACTCATTTTATCTTTTAATGAGATCTTAATAATTCCCTTTCAGTAGATTGATCATACACACCAGGCTCATCTGGTCTACTATATACCCAAAGAGTTGTTTCTGATGTCAACAGAATGATCCTCCCTAAATCTTGCAGATGGAAAGAGTAATCAAGTAGTACGATTACCGTCTGTATTTCTTTAGGCATCCTGGAACACATATATGATAAAAAATTGTTAGTGGTATGTAAACTATAATTCTAGAAAAGCATATCCTAAATTGTGAACCACCTGCAGAAACAAACAGTGAATATGGCAGTAGAAAAAACTTGTCTGTGGAACACAGGAATGAGAAAAATTAGACCAAAATAAAATTTCCTGGATGGTAACTTCACTTTTGTAGAAAGGAAATAAAGTTATATGCAGGAATATGTCTTCCGAAGAACAAAATATTAGGGTCGTCTGCAAATCTGGCTTTAAATCAACTTTCTACATGTCCCTCTAGCCTGATTTAAGGTCTTACTAAAAGACCTAAGCATCTCTACAGCAATAACTGATACTTGGGACAATACATTTTACCTTTAGTATATTAAAGCTAATAGTTACTGTCAATAGTCACATAGGTAATAAAAGTTGTAGCATGAAATATGAGAAAGGCATTCCTCTAATTATAATTAAAACAATCTTATTAAATAAGCAGCATTTAAATGTAGAACAATTTCTAGAATTAAATGCTTTCTATTACTCCTCGGACATTGGATCATTGCTGGACTCATCATTATCACATAAACAACACAATGAACAGGGAACTCCATTACTAGGTATGAACAAAATCTAATTTAAGGTGCAGTTGATCAGATGCCAGAAATCTTAAGCCAAACCAGTTATCAAGTCCTTTTCTTGTTTTGTTTTAAATCTGAGTTTCTTGAGGACACACAACTCCTGTAATCACTTTAATTCAATAGTCCCTAGTAACTTTTAACCCCTGACAAATTTCTGGCATATCTAACAGAAGGGTAGAGGCCTCAAAGATATTAGGATCTGACAAGCCTTTTAACAATTACTGGTTGAATAGAGGAGAAAATCCTGCTAAAAGAAAATCAGAGAAAATTCCACTTTACTCATCTCATTCGGCAGCAGCCAAGCAGTCAATCAGCAGGCAGATGGGGCTGGACTAGTCACCACAGGAGGATGGGACAGCACTACAACGCATGGCCGTGGGGAGTGAGAGGATGCTGATGGTTAAATATGGGGATCATAGGAACTGGATGTACTACGTGGAACTGTGGATATGGAAAGGACCAAATTGGAGTACAAATTCCAGAAGAAAATGAACAGCAGATACCTTTGCACTTAATTAGCTAATGAATTATATTAACAAGACCGGACAGTAGACACATCACTAGCACAGAACAGAGTTAATGTCTACTTCTGGGATGTGAGCTTAGTTTTTGAGAACTAACTGGAGTATATTCATACAACATTCCTGTTTAAACATGGCTGTGTACTTTTCATACAATGACACTGTAAAAAGTGAAGCCAAACTAATTATGCAAATTTCCCATTATGTCTATATACTGCCATGAAACAACCAAACCTCAACAATCAAGCTTTATAAAAATGTTTTAAGCCATGACTCGTATTTAAATTCTGCTTTATCCTAAAGAACTGAGCTAGATGCATCAAACAACAAAATCTACAAATGGGGTATCACGGAAACAATGTCCTTGTAAAATTAAGACTCTAAGCACAATAACTAAAGATCTCCTACACACTGTCCAGAATGTAATCATTAGCATTTGATGTACAAAACATGTCAGTGAAAGTATCTGCCTAGTGTGATGATCTCGATGCAATCAAAATCTATTCATCCTAAACAAACCAAAACATGCATAATTTATTAATCCTAAACAAGACCAAAGAGAATTAATGAAAAAAAAAGCATACAAAAAATTCTGATGTGACTCAAGGCTGATAAGAGTGTCATCAGCAGATGGAACATTTTCTATCAGATTACTGAAATAAATTTATGACTATGAAAATAGGGCACTCAGCCATCAACCAAGTGGACCCATCAGTGTTAAAACTAAAACAACTGAGAGATGTTGATTACTGAAAAGCAAAAATATTCCCATGCAGAGCACTGTCCGTCAGCTTACATTAAATAGATAGTCCATTTATAACTGGGCTCTCTAAAGAAAGGAAAACTATGGTAATGAAGAAAAATCAGCACTGTAAAAGATGCACTAACATAATTGATAAGCAAAATGTATTTGAGGTTTCAGGTTATTCTCCTTCTGAATTAACAACTGCATGCCTACTCTTGAGACATACTACTGTGTATTGCGAGCAAAATTTTTCAGCTGTTTCTTATTCCAGAGTTCATTATTACCATGTATTTCAGAACTGCAACCATCAGACTGCTAATGGTGTGCAGTAAAGTTTCACGTTCTTCCTCCAAGATACTTTTTGATATTTTGGAAAACTGTAGCTCTTCTGTCAGTAAGTTCTTTGAAAGAAAGTCAGCTATATTTAGAGTAAGTACAAAAAACCCCATAGTAAATTCATTTAAGTAGATATATTTACAATCTCTATTTCTAAGTTTTAAATACATTTTTAAAGTGTTTCTTTAAGAAGGACAAATCCTGCATAACTTATTTCATATGCATCTCTAGTGAACACTGATTGACCAAAGCCAGAAAGAGATAATCTTTTAAATATGTACGTTAAAGCATATTTCTAAATAAAACAAATAATAAAAGCATCAATCAGATGTACTTCCCAGCTTGTGCTCAAGTCAAGTATGCATACAGTTAGAGTCAGGTTTAAAACTCAGAAGCATGGTAATGGATAAAAGGAAACTAACCAAAAGAGAGTCTGTGGTTTAACTGAGACTCAGCCTGTCCCAAGGGTTATACACGTGATATATGCAGTTTTGGTTAGCACTTCCCTTGAATTCAGTTCTGAATGTGACAAGCCTCAGCAAGTCTCACTTAGCGTTCTGTCTAATAAGGATATTGAAGAGAAATTTATCTGAAAAACTTGGCATCCAAAGAAAGGAGAAGAAAACTAAACAATGAAGTTATTTCTACTAGTGCAATACTTGCATATTATTGTAATAGTTCATGATGCTAAGATGGCCTGATTTTAGATCATCTATATTTTTGTTCTGTATTACTTACATATACCTACTGTTCTTTTGTAAAGGGTTTAAATTATACTTATTGAAAAGGAGTTAAAAAGCAACGTTACAGTCATAACTGTGGTATAGGAATCCTGTGTAAGGAAAGGTAAAGGAAATGTCTTAATTCTACAAGACCTTTTCTAGGATTAATATTTTCTGTTAAAAATGATAAATGCCAAAAAACATTTTTTTACTTTGTTAAATAACATGTTTTCATTAAAAGTGAAGTGTTTTGTAGTTTTTGATGTTATTTTTTGCAATTATTAGTATCCCTTAAAATACAAAGAATGTAACCTGGACATTTTATTTTTCTTCTATTTCTGAAAAAATATCAATACAGAGAAAAAAATGTATGTGCCAAATGTACAATTCTGCCTGCCAGTCAGTTTAATATCCCAAACCTTCCATTCAAAATAAAAGAGGCCAATTCTTGAAACCTGAAAAGTAAGGATCCTTTTGTCTCTCAGTTTGCAGGAAACAGGACATTTTTTTCTACTTTAACTATTTTACATGCCATATTTGTTCAAAGATAAGCCTTACTAATACTAATAGCCTAACTAATACTTAGTTAGGAAGTATTAAATACAGTGATGGATGCAATGACAATTTTGTGGAACATAAAACCAAATATACTTTATTTAAGACTGTGTTTCAAAGGCTTTATGTTTTCATGTGTTTGTGAGGCACAGAAAAAATATTCATTTCTACAACACTTTTAATGAGCCTTCTTACTGCTTGACCAGTTTTTACATAATGTGTATTGCTAGGGAGCTTTGTTCTCCCCCAGAGCTTTGCAATCTCTATTATTGTTTATAAATCTTCTTATTCAAACACCTTAATGCATTTCCCAGTGGATGTACCTATAGCTACTAGTCCATTATGTTCTACAAGGGCTCATGCAATGTCAGAGTCCAGATTACAATATTCTAACTGGCCTTGAGCCAATCTGCAAAGGAAAGTGGGTTTAGCTATGCAGTTACATTCCAGGAGACTTTTAAATAAATTGTCAACTGAACTCAGATTCCTACAAGACTCCAGCTGCTGTGTCAGATCGATGTGCACACAATGAGTTGGATAGAAATGAACCTCCTATTGGTGGTCATAGTAAGACACTCGAAGAGTATTCTAGCATATAGTTTTCATACGTGCATGCCAGAACATTGAGTTTGACATCAACATTGACAATTCATTCAACTAGGATAAAGGCAGACTCCACAATAGCTCAACAACAGTGAGAAACAGCTTAGGTTTGGACCATCTGTAATATAAAAAGTGATCTTAAATGTTTGTGTAGGTATAGAGAAAGAAACAGAAGAAAAAAAATTATAGATGTGCATGGAAGCAGCCAAAGGCATGCTCGATTCAGTCTTTTAACATGTTACCTTTTGTAGTTGTCTGCCGTGGCAACAATGAAATTCACTTGTGGGATCAAAATCAGTTATTGAAATACACATTCAAAAAGGACTGGAGAATAACCCATATATGACAAGAGTATTCATTTGTCACCCATGTCACTCTTAGTCAGTGTTTAATGGACAGAAATCTTCACTGGTTTCAATATTCTAGCTATCCCATCTCCGTGCTTCATCTGAAAACACTGGAAAACTGAAAAATATTGGTGAATCCAAACACTGCCTGACCTGCCTTCTCCCTGTGAATCTAAATACTAATTGGATTTCACTAACAGCTTCTTACTACACTGAAAATCAACATGATTTTCAAATCAATTATATGCTGAAATTGTACATACTCTGAGGAAACCTGGGTGGATTGTCGTTGACATCAGTGAGTGTGATATTTACAGTTGTTGACCCTGACAGCCCTCCGACCTGCCCAGCCATATCTTTGGCTTGAATGACAACGGAATAATGCTCTCTGGCTTCCCTGTCCATGTTGTGCAAGGCAGTCCTGATGACTCCTGTGATGGAAAGAAAACAAACAGACAAAAGAAAGGTCAGGATTAGATTGTTCTAGCAATAGAAAAGGCTGGGCATAACCTTCCTTTTCAGGAAAGGTGGGGCGTGGTGGATTTTCTGGAAATGAAAAGCTTCTCTACAATCAATTAGTTCTTTGTGGTTTTTATATAGATACATATAACTATATATATATAAAAAACCCAATGTCAGTTGCTGCTAAACAAGCAACTAGCTTGAGGATATGAAGGACTTAAAATCATATACATTAAACCAACTATTATATTAATAAATAATAAATCCAATTTATACAACATTTCTAGCTGAAAGGTACATTGCCAAAACTCCAGTATTTTCTCATCTGTTATAAGTGTTTAAATAGCTATTTAATAGATACACTAACGAATGGGAACTCTTACCCCACTGAAGAAGATTCAAATTCCTTTTAAAGAAAAGTTAATTTTTGAATTAAAACATGACATACAAATTAAAACATGATATACCTCTTAAAATTACCCAAAAGCCAAATTTTATTATTTGACAAATCTCAGAAAACTGTACTTTCTTATTTGATACATCAATCACATACATTCAGGTTCTTAAGTTTGATTTACGTAATGCTTGCCTGTAAAGTGAAAGATAAGCCATTGTTTTTACTACAGTGTAGGGAGAAAATTAAAACGCACTGATCCTAAAGATTTATCTATTTTTATCCTTCACCATCGGAATTCCTTTGAACATTAGTCAATTACACATGCAGAAGCAAAGATCACAACAAAGTAGGAACAGTTGACCCTGGGGGCTTAGTTTCAGTTTTGGGATATTTTTCACTTCTGATGATGCCTCTAAATTAGCCCGTGCTAATTTCTTTGATCATGGGCTGACAGAAACCTCTTGGAGTTCCATAAAGGGAATTGTCAAGTCTTGTGACAGGGAACCGGTACATTCTGTGGACATACTACCTGTGGAGCAGGCTTACAGGAAAAGACCCAGGGGGTCCTCACATTGGAAATAAGCCAGCAATGTGCCCTTGCAGCAAATAAGGCCAACAGCATCCCAGTCTGAAATTTGAAAAGCGTTGCCAGCAGAAGGAGGGGATCCTTCTCCTCTGGTCACTACTGGTGAGGCAACATCTGGAGGGCCAAGTCAGTTTTGGGCCCACCAGTACATAAAAGACATTTATAGACTGGAGCAAGGTACACAGAAACAAATAAAGAAATACTGAAATGCTAAATCTATTAACATTAAATTTTCAAACCCCTATGTTTTTAGCATAACTTGGTTTTGGACTCTTAAACTGAGTGGCTGTTATACCTAGTAAGAAAATACACCATAGCATGATCGGATGTTGCTTCTGGGTAAACTTTAAACATATAATAGCCATTAACACAAAACAACTTAAGATGACCCTTGCTTTTCTAGACAACCTGTTGTACCACATGATTTTCAAGGGTTTAGATTCCCACAGTCTCAGATGGTGCAAAAAAGTAATTTCCAGAACACTACTTTTCTTGTACTTGAAAATCACTTTCTTTGCATTTCTGCAGTAAAACCATTTTGCCATTATTACATACAGAATGAAAATTTTCATGTAGCTTATGCCATTGTTTCCATTCTATTCTGAAAACAAATTACACATAACTAGTAGAATTATTCCCAAAGAATAATATTTTAAAGTATCCATGAAGATTCAGAATGATTTTAACACAGTTTTGCACTGTGAGTTCCTTTTCATCAGAAGCGTAGATTCTAGACAAGCTGGCTAAAAATAGTATACCAGTCTGTTCTAGTTCATCAGTGGTTTTTTCCTTTAAATGACACAGTTAGAAACAGATCTTTTTTCACAAATTTCACCATGATATACTGAAATTAACCACAATTTATACATACTCTAACAGAAGACATGGAGAAATTTGGATAACAGGAACTGATATAACTTAAATAAGCTGTTTCATCAGAATCAATACAGTTGACAAAATCTAGTACTACTCTTATGAAATTTCATTTTGCTAAAAATAGGAAGACAGAAAAGTATTAAAATTAAAAATGTCCTCCTTTGACATTTTTCAAATAAATTGCTTCAATTTTTCACACTGAAACCAAATTTACAGGAACATTTAATGTTCATGTATATGCATGGAGGGCGTATGGGATTTTTTTTTTTTTAATTCCATTTCAGTTTGAAAAAGACTGAATTTTTCATAGTGGAACATCTGTCTTCTGTGCAATCCTCATCATTACACTAGTCATATTTTTAAACTAATTTAAACAAACAGAATTTCCTCTGAATTACAATTATTTTCCTCTTCCTTTTTGCTTCAAGGGTTATGGTACTGAATCAATGCTTGTAGACAGTTAAGAAGGATTTGTGGATGACTGATCTCTCCCACTTGCATCAGATTCCTCTTTTCTGAAAACTGCATAAATGAAAATGGTCAAGTTTTTAACTACAAAAACTTGTTCCAGAGTTTAGAATAAAAAAAATGGTGCTGAAAGACAGGAGATAAGGGAACATTTAGTTCTCTCACTTTTGTTGGTTGCAAATACATACATACATCATAAAATTATATCATCAGTATGAGGTATGTAACTACTGTGCGGTCTCTAATATTCTATGCTTGTCACTAGCAGCTCCACCAATTGTTCTGGTGGTATAGCACTAAAGTCATACATAATTTCAAATTTCTCCAATGAGTCCAAAAGGTGTAAGGAGAACTTTCCTGATTATATTTTCCAATAAGATAATATGAAATGCTCCATTAGTTCCTTTTCAAGCAGGAATTGTCCCTGAGCATCTTCAGTATACGAGGCATGGGCTCTTCTACATCCCACAAGAAGAAAGGAAGTGCATATTAAGGAAGACATCTCCCTTTCTAAAATGGCGAGGAAAGAAACTAAAAAAGAAAACTGTCACAGGCTTTTTAAACTGAAACACAACCTTAATTTCACCTCCTATTTTTTAGGCAACACTGCGACCCTGTTAACTGACTATTTTTCAGCTATATTTCCACTCTATTCATCTTTACTAAGAAAGGAAAGCAAGAAAAAAAATGCAAGATGTAGACATCATTATAGAGACACCCCACTCTGTTACAGGTATTAAATGAAGAATTTTTGTAGAAGTTTGACAGCTTTGTCAAAAATCATGTACAACATACGGAGGTTTAGATCTATTGGAATGGAGTTGAGAAGGACATAGCTCTGGACCTCTGACCTGCCAAGTTTAGTCATAACTATTTTCAGCTTAAAACTGTGTGTGATGCATTTTCCCACAAGGAAGACTCTCTCAGAACACACTTTTTCTTGTAACTTCCTAACTTTAGTCAAGTGTAAATCACGTGATTTTTTTTTTCTCTGACAATTTCTACAGTCTTGGAAAGCACATTTTCCAATTTGAATTTATCTTTCTTGACCATGGATGACCAGAAACCTACTTACATTCCAGATGAGATTTTATCACCACCTTTTCTAATTACAAGTTTGGTTTGGGGTTTTTTTTTGCAGATTATATCACACTGGTGATTCATCTGTAATTGACTAATATATTCAGGACATTCTCCTTCAATGACTCTTCCAAATTAATGAGACCAGCATTACTGTAGAATGACAGAATAGCTTGAGTTGTAACGGACCCATAAGGATCATAGAGTTCAACTTCCTGCTCTTCACAGGACTGACTAAAACTATACAATATGAATAAGAGCGTTGTCCCGGTAAGTCTTATAATTAGTCCTGCAACATGGTCTTTATTATTTTATGGGTCTTGAATGGACAGAGTTAATTTTCTTCATAGTAGGTACTATGGGGCTATGTTTTTGATTTGTGTTGATAACACAGGGATGTCTTAGCTACTGCTGAGTAGTGCTTACACAGAATCAAGACCTTTTCTGCTTCTCATACCACCTCACCAGTGAGCAGGCTGAGTGCACAAGAAATCGGGAGGGGACACAGATGGGACTGCTGACCCCAACTAACAAAAGGGATATTCCCTACTGTATGATGTCATGCTCAGCATATAAAGCTGAGGGAAGAAGAAGGAAGTAGAGATATTTGGAGTTACGGCGTTTGTCTTCCCAAGTAACCATTATGCATGATAGAGCCCTGCTTTCCTGGAGATGGCTGAGCACCGGTCTGCTGATGGGAAGTGCTGAATAAATTCCTTATTTTGCTTTGCTTGCATGTGTGGGTTTTGCTTTACTTATTAATCTGTCTTTATCTCATCAATTTTTCTCACTTTTAGTCTTCTGATTCTCTCTCCTATCCCACAGGGGGGAGTGAGCGAGTGGCTGTGTGGTGCTTAGTTGCCATCTGGGTTTACACCATGACAACCATATAATACTATTAAATTTAATTATGTTCTTCTTGCTCTTGCCCTCAAAGACATAAGCTTCTTCCTCTGTACTGATAATTCCTCACAATTTCTTGCAATCAGGAAATTTCTTCATGATGGTCCTGCATTTATTGTCAAAACATCATATAAAATTGATTGAGATGAACATTGAGATGTCAAGCTCTGGAAAAAGATTGAGATGTCTACAACTGTGGATAGCTTCTTTCCTTTTACCCAATGCCTCTGGATTTGAGAAAGCCCTGAAAATGAGTTTATTTTTGGCAAGTTTTACTTCCTTCTCCACTCAGGCTCTCCAAATTAATTCCTGATACTGAAATGCAGTCAATTCCTTTTTTTTCCCCAAGTTTTCTTTAAGACACTCCTATGCTCTGCAGCATCTGACAATGTGTTATGTTGTCTTTTTTAGCATTTTGTGAAGAACCATTTTACTTGCATGTAAAATGAGCTACAACAGAAGGCTCAACTGTAAATGAGATTGTAAAAATCAAGACTTTACTTTGAGTGCAGAGAAATATTAAGAAAATGTCTGATACAGTCAAGTGCCTAACTATGTATTTACCAAAGTATTTAACTACTTACAGTCTGGTACACTTGAAGAAATTTATCTTATTATTTATGCAAATCCAACTTATTTTAGATTCAGTAATGACTACAGAATTTTAGTCAGCTTTCTCTTACAGCCTAGTCCAGCATGACATGTGAATGGAACCTTCCCAGAATTCATTTTAACATTTGGAGCACAAAGATTTTTTATCTGGTGGGAAAAAACAAAACAAACCAAAACAAATCCACTTTAATGACAAGCAAGTTTGTCATGGGCAAGTTAATTTTTTTTGTTTGGAAAATTTCCATTCTGTTTCTGGATCATGAGTCTGGTCACTAGAGATTTTCTGAAGAGGCAGTAGGCCATACTAAATCCCCCATATTCTAGTTTCTTATATAGCTGTCTTGTCATGAGCACAAACAATAAACAGTTCAAATATAATTTTAAATATTTATTTAATAACTAATTAAATGTGTGATTTTACTAATTACTGAGAGAAATAAACTGTTGCAGGTGGCAATTTTGTTAATATTATTTTTACTTTGTGACTAAGAGCTCTATTTTTATCACCGCTTTGCTTTTGGATATGTAGTTATCTTAATTTATTGCAACAATATTCTGAATACATTGTACATATTGAAATGCATTTCAAATTCTGATATTATTCTACCTTGAAAGAATTAGATACATCCCTTTTAAGAGACAGAAGTACGGTTTTTGTGGGTTTTGCATTTTAAGACAAACACTGAGCAAGTACAAGTCAGCAGATGCATTTCTTTCTTCTTAAAACTTAAACTTTTCTTAAATCTTAAAATAAACCTCAAATTTAGAACTCATAATAGTTTTTGACTTGGATTTGTGATTTAGTTCAAACTATAACTGTAAACAAAATATGCAATACAGACATTTTGGTCATATTCCACATTCTGAATGCTTCTATAGCATAGATGGTTTTTATTCTAGGCCTTTGAGGCAGATCTGCTTTACATAACTAGTATTATACATTTTTTTCCTTTACAGGGACATTCATTTGGTATTAAAAGAAGAGTTGATTGATTATATTACAATGGATACCACCAAGAAAAAAATTATTTATTCAATTCCCAATCAGTAAATAAAGCCTTCTCAAAAATCTTGATGAGTAACAGTCTGAGTGTACAAAATGAAAAAGCCTTGTGCTGAAGCCTCCTGAATTACAGAATTTGAAGAAAGCTTCACTGAATGAGTGGAAAATACACCAATTTATGTGGCAATTGCATGGATGTCAAATGTAATCATAGCAACTTCCACTGTCTTCGTAATGTAAAGCATATTCAAATTAATTAAATTAAGAATTTGCTGCCATGCTGCCTCCCAGAAAGCAGGCAGAAAGAAAGAAACTCTAATCTGCCATATGCAATTGCTGCAAATCAAAGGAGTATGTTATAGAAATACCATGGCTAGCAGCCACCCTATTTGACCAGGAAGCTGTCATTTTTTCTCTTGCCAATAGCTAAAGCATACATATATGGATGACAGGTTTGCCAACTCTAATTCAGTTAGTGTGGTTCACAGTTTTTTAAACCACATTTTTCTCAGCCTCTTGTAGTCTCATTTAATCAGCTGAACACTATTATCAGGGATGTTTTTCTACTGAAGTGTTGTACTTGTCCCATTGTCTTCAGATTGCTGCTATTTCCAAATCACTATGCTATGGAAGAGATATTTTCTGGATGTAGTGGTAGTGGATTGTTGTTTTATTCCACTGTGATTGTTGTCATCCCTATAAACAACAACTTCTCATTTTGGTCCAGACATCTGCATCAAACTTTTCAGAAAATCAAGCATTTAAACAAAACTGACATTTTTGGTGCAGGTCTCATTATCTAATCACAACCCAAACTCTTTTAACAAACCTAAGTCCAGTATAGCTTTACACGGCTGCAAAGGTGTCTTCTCATTTGTTCTTTTGAGCTGTGTTGACATGGTTCTATTGTCTGAGGACCTCTGTGCAGGTGGGACCGTAAAGCTGAGTTTATATGCACAACTCCAGTGGTATCTGGAAGGCTGTATGGCTGCACCTTGAAGTACTGTGTATAAATACTCTTTTCTGTGTTTAAAAGTAGCGAAGAAGAGTTAATCGTGGTGAGTAAAATAGTTGTTAGATCGTAATACAGACAGGATGGAAATATATTTTAAGAGAAAGTCAGTGGAAACGAAACAGAAAGACATGCTTCTGTCATAGTAACAAAAAAGTAAAATAGAGAGTCATTAGATTAAGCTGGGTCCAGCAAGACACACAGCATCAGTTCTTCAAATATTCCCTAGTCAAAGGAAACCAGCTTACATAACCATCTACACAAAACAGGCATGAGCTGGACTATAAGAGAACAAGTGGTCTTCAGCTTCTAAATATACTTTCAGATTCTCTAAAAGAAGTCAGTGGGAAGCAGCCACCACTTGGTAGCCTCAGAGTTGGGCAGCAGAGTCACTGGAAGCCAGAAACCTGGCTAATTCTTTTTCTATTTAAAAAACCGGTATTTTTTTCCAAACACATTACATTATTTAACATCTAATTAGGTACAGTGTTAGTAACCATTGACTACTTCAAAATGTAGACTCTTTTTAAGCAACAATCCGCACCTTGGAAAGAAATCAAAGTATAGCTTAGATTTTTAGTGTAGTTTACGCAACCTTATACATACACAGTCAAAATACATTCCTTCAAAAAAACTAAGATATTCAAGTTTAATAGTGAATTCTTTACCTAATGGATTCAATGTTCAAAGCCAGATGGGACCACCAGAGCTCCCATAGGACTCAGTCCATTAAGTGAACTCTCACTATACTGAACCTAGCAGTTTGATTTTTGGCTAAAGCACATCTTCCTGAAAGCAAGTAATTTTGAACTGAAGTGATCAAAGAGGTAGAAAATATTACCTATTTCCTTGACTGAATACTCTAGTCATTAATCATAAAGTCAAAGGTCTGCTCTTTATTTGGTAGTGTACACTTTCAATTTCAAACCATTGACTCTTGTGACCCTCTTTCAGACATTTAGTTCCCTGTATTTCTCCTTTTAAAGGTACTGCTATAATCTGATGAAGCTAACCTTCCTGATAAACTAAATAGCAAAAAACTTCACTATAAAGCCTTTTCTTCCACTCATAACTTATAATGTTATTCGCTCTTTTCACTTTTCCAAAATTTTTTAAAAACACCAACAAATGTAATTAATATTAATATTTCAACAATGCTACCCCCAGTACCAACCTCTGATGTAAATTTAACTTTCCTAATCTTCTACAATAGATAAAGAATCTATTTAAGGGTTGTACCGAACTTTCTTTGGCTCATTACTGCTTTGGGAAATCATTTTGAGCTGCTTTACTCTTAGTTTACATAGTTACGATTCCCTTGGATACACTTACCCTCCGCAGTTATAAATGCAAAGTAGGACTTTGCATTTATTGCATTAAAGTGGCACAGGTTATTGAACAATCTGGGTTATTTTGACAGAATATGCTGTTCTCATCTTCATTCATCATTCTGCCGTTTTTGTGTCATCCAAAAAATTTATCAGCAGTAGTCCTATGTTTACTTTTAACACACACAGAAAGGTGAATAGAGTTGGTCTTACACTGATGCCTGTAGAACCCCGAGGGAATCTCCTTCCTTTCATGATGATTCTATCTTGATGACAACTTTTTGCTACCTCCCAGGTAGCCAATTCATAGTCATTTAATGTGCTTTGTTGCTACTACTTATTGCTATGTATTTAACTAGAATGACATGTGACATGGCAGTTATCTTTTTCAATACAACTTGTCATTTCATAAACCAAAGAAATCAGGCTTCTTTATCATGACTCATTTTCCAGAAAAACACAGGCATGTTGAAATGAAATGAAAGGCATCATTGCTATTTCTATTTTTTTACTGGCTAAATTCTTTCTCAGTTTCTCTATTTTATGGGTTGTTTTGTTTCGTTTCGTTTTGTTTTGTTTTGTTTTGTCAAAATCTGACAGCCTCATGTTACAAATTTCATTCTGTTTGGGCTTTCAGAAAACTGACACACATTTACATTCTGTGCCTTTATTCAGGAAGAATCTATCACCCTTCCTAGTTTTGGGACAGGACAATAATTATAGTTCTCCATTAATCTAATCCTATTTCTAGAAGAGTCAACATTTCAGGGTGAAAACCAGGAAAATTCTGCCAAATTTTTATGTGCAGATTCTGAAAAGAGTTCACAAAGCGGCTAATTCCTCCATTTTCAGAAATTATGAATATGTTATGTCCTGAAAATGTGCAAGTTGTTTCTTTTGTATATGAATGTATATGTATACGTATGTACATGTGAAGTATAAATGACACATAAGTTCCTATGAATTTTCAGATGGCAAAATTGAATTAAACATTCTTTCAAGCAAACCCCCTATCTGAGTGGTTTTGACCTCTCCTAAAATTGCTTCTCCATTATGGAAGATTTTTTTTTCCCTACACGAAACTGTTCGAGATGAGATATGGAGGAGTAGAAGGGAGTCTTAAAAACAGACTTTGATGAATAAAAATATTCTTGTGTCTAGTAGCAACATGCCACTATATATTAGTTCTCCGCATAAGTGTGCATGATGAAATAATTCAACTTATAACAGAGGACACTTCAGTGGGCTTGCACTGACTCATGTGATTTACTTGGAATGGAATGTGAATTAGGGGCATTTCTATAGTTCTGGAGAAGCATATGACAGGGCTAAATCATTAGATTCTCTGACTTGAACAATACAGTGGTCAAACTCTGATGTGATCCTGTTAATCCAGTAGGCATGTGCCTTGGGTAAAAGAGCATAAGGCAAGCCTACATGATGCTATTGCTGTGGTCAAAATTTATTTTGCTTTTTTGACAATTCATTTAAAAGAGTGTTTAAAAAACAAAGAAGAATCTGTGCCCAAATTATGGAGGAGGAAAAAAGATAACTGTTTGCTCAAAGCTAGCAACAAGCAACTGCTGGTTGTATAATGAAGTACTGAAGTATTAAAGTTGACTATAGCTATGAAACATACCTAGATACAGATGTACATGACTAACAGATAACTTAATGCTGTTTAGCTATTGAGGACTTCTCCATAACAGATTATTTGTCAGGCAGGCAAGCAGAAGGACCAAGCAAATGATATCAGTGTGAAGATAAGGCAAGGGCAAACAATACTGTAAGGGAGGAAATTATGCATTAAGTGTGATTTCTTCAGATATAAACTTTTAATAGGTGCATTTAATCCTTGGCGAGATGCAACAACCTTATTACATGGGATGAACAAAACAATTAAGTAAAAAGGGGACGCATTCAGTAACACCTGAACATAACAGATGGGAATTAAATACAGAAATCTTCTCAAAGGAAATCCCATTTGACAAGAGAGAGCTTAAAACTATCTGAAAACTAACTACTTATATTCACAAGCTTGGAAATACCCATCTCCTAAAATAGAAACAGTATTGACTGCCAGTATCAAACACTGCCTGCATCTTGTAGTGACACTTACCTTCTGGCCTACATAAAGTGTATTTAATCTATAGTTTGAATGAAAATGAATAAATAGCAGACAGCTGAAGGTTTACGCTGCTAATATTTCACTCATAATCCAATCCTCCTTATTATTTCCTTCATAATGGAAACAAAAATAAAGACAAAGCCACAGACTTGACTTCAAATAGCTCATCTACTATTCTTAAATTAGACTTCCATGCAAATTAAACTTTTTGTCTTTAATAAATTCATGATAATGTATCTCCAAATAATTGGAGATAATTAATACAATTATCCATTATGACAAATAATATTGTGGTTCATTTTCAAAGCAGATAATCTTTATAAGAGAGACAATGATTATAGGCATCACAGAAAAACTTTCAAATAGGGTCAAAATGGTGTCCGGTTAATTAAAAAACTGAATGCAACCTACATTCTTGGAAAGATTCCACATTTGGACAAAATTTCCTGACTAATTTAATTATAACTGGCAGCTAGGATCCAGACATATAATTCCAATTATCTATTAGTCAGAAAGCTTGCTTAGCCAACACACCAAATATTTACATGGTGGTTGTGTGCTTTTCTCCCTGTGATACTTACTCATTACATAGCCATAAGCATTCCACCTCACCACAATGCGTCATTGATCCATGCATAACACATTAAGAACCTTTTAGCAGTATAGCATAATTTGTAAGTAATTACTAGAAGTTAGAGTGCAACCTTACTCAGTAGTTAAGTATGCTTATTTGTAGAGCGCAAAGGAAATACAAGAGTGCTGTCAATATGGAAATGTGAAACACTTTTTTCAGGTATCCTATTGTCATGGTTGCAGTTGGGATAGAGTTAACCTTCCTACTAGCAGCCCATCCCAAAACCAAAACATAGCACTATACCGACCACGACACCTAGGCACTTGCATTATGATTAAACTATTTGTGCTTGATGTGTTTTGATAGTGATTGTGCAAGCTGATGTCTGTTCAAAGCAAAATCATTAAATTCAACAATCAGCAAAATATCACGAGCAAAAATTCTTCATTTTCAAAGTTGTTTTAGTGCTAGGTTTAGTACATCAGAGTGTAAACATATGTATGTGTATATATATATATATATGTTACAACAACTACCTTACAAATATAATTAATTGGTTTCCTTACATGTCTTTGAATGAAAAATCCTAGAAACAAAATATGATTGTAAATTTTTCTGGGAAAAAAGTTTTAGCCAACAAAAAAACTACAAATGCATTGTATGCTTAGTATTTGCAATGAAATCCCCATCTATTCTCACAATGAAAAGTGTTAGTCAAATTCTGCATAGGAAAAAAAATGCTTAAGTGCACTCTGGATAAATAGAATACTGACTAAGGAACCAGAGTAGATCAAATAGATATTTTTGAATGGTGAAAATGTGCCTATGGTAGTATTAAGTATATCATAGTTTTCATAACTGTCTGATGCACACAGAAAAGATGATGTCATATAGACAAAATTTAAAGAAATCCTATAATAAAACTTCTGACATGTGCGTTCACAAATGTTATTTTTTTTCTTAGACCCAACACCCACAAAACCTTTGTCTATTAGGTGATATAATAGGTGCCTACTGACTTCTGTTGAGATTCAATCAGGATTTATTGACCTGAAAGTTAGATATCGATCTATTCAGAGGAAAGATAACTCTCTACCTAGAGGTACAATAAATCTTACAGTAGGCCAAAACCAGAAGCCCGTGTTCTTCTGTTGTTACAGATGCACTGCTATCAAGAAAATGACTACTGAATTAGTGAAGTGGTGTAGCTTTTTGAAAAGAGGCACCCTCACACTATGATAAATTAAAAGGTATCACAGTAAGGTCACACAAAACATAAAATATGACCACTACATGACAGGGCACAATTTTATAAAGTTGTTTCTTTGTTTGATTTGACTGAATACGTTATTCTGCAAGGTGGTCTGCCTCTGCTTGGACGTTATTAGTACTGACTGCTTCTTGATTTGAAACTGAAGCTTGCCTGCATTTCAAACTATTCTGAATTTAGACTAACCTCATGTCTGAAAATTCATGAAGTTAGTCTTAAAAGCTCTAACTGGAGCAAGACTCAATTAGAAATAACTCCACCTACATTTTGTCATCAGCCTTGAGAAAAACAGGACTTTGTCACAGATCCCATCCACAGTGAGAAAACACGGAAGTTTATGAACCGAGTCACAAGAATCACAGTTATATGCACCTTTTTATTACAAAATTCTACACTGGGTACTTTAAAAAAGGAAAAAAACCAAAAAACCAAAAAACCAAAACAGATCTTCTTTCCTTTTCCTCTTCCTAGATACCATTCTCACCTATAATCACAGAAAAATGCAAGAATAGACTTTGTTTTATACTTTCAAGTTTCCAATTTTCATTGAGAAAACAAGGAAACCTATCAACTTAGAACTTGATTTCCTTGATCAATCAGCAACAAGCTTAATAAACTACAGTAATCTACATGACCTTTTCTGATGAGCACAATATTTATATAGTTGCATAACAAATGTACAAATGTGCTTAAGTGCAGTTTAGATAAACTAAACCACACAAATTTGATTAAAGACTAAGTGAGACTGCGTAACTGGGATCTTTCAAGTGTCTCAAACTTTTATACAATTTGTCTATGCATTGGCAACATAACATACTGTAATATTTCAAACCTGCACTGAATCATCATTAGCTGTTTAAATATGCTAAATTTCCACAGGGAATTTTTTATTGACTAGAATGGCATGGCAAAACATTTTAGGATATTATTGAAAGAAAATATTGAAAAACTGCATGACCAAAGATGAAGAGTTGAAATACAGATTTTTTACAGATAGAAATATTGCAAAAATGTAAAATTAAAAAAATGAAATAAAAATGCTTGCAAAATTCCACCTAGCTTTTTTTAAATAAGGTTTTCCTAAAAAATATTTTCAATTAGTTTATTTGTCAGGATAATTAATTTGTCATCTACACAGGTTGTTAAAACAAACCAACAGCAGTTTTATAGAACTTTTTGCCTTCTGTAGCATTCTATCAAGTTCAAATACTTGGTTTATGTGGGCCTGTAAAGAATCAAAAGAGTGGACTTCAATACCCTCTCCTCTTTCTAAAGGACATAAAATTTTCTAAAATTATTTCTATGGTCTCAATTACACATTAAAAATCATAGGATAACATAGACAAAAGATAATAGGACTATGTTGATTTACAGTTTGGTACAGAGACAACGATTGTTTAACAAATGTATGTTCTAAGTAATGGTGTGAAGGTTCATTCAAACTTACTCAAATGAAGCTGCGAAATGAACACTAAAAAATACATTTTTGATAAAACCAAATAAGGCTGCCTTCCTTAACACAGTTGACTTTAAATTAGACAATTACTGTACCTTTTGAATATGAATGCCAAAAAAATACATATTTCACTCTTCTGCTAACATTTAGGAGGAGTAAGAGTGCTTTTAAAAGTGCATAAGGAAGTAGGCTGCCTATTTAAAACCCAGTTCTTCACTTTGTTTAAGTACCTATCCCAAGGCTAAATTATTATTCTTGACTTAATTGTTCTTGAGCACTACCTCACAGGCTATGTAAAAGTCCTTAATTTCTAATTCTTATGACAAGATAAAACAAAGATTCAAAGCGGTTTACCAGTTTTCACTCTGAATTTCTTTCACCATTTTTCTTAAACCAAATGAAACACAGAAACTTATTATTTTCTGGTGTTTTCGTTGTCTGTGCCTGTGGAGGAAGTCTTTCCTCTAAATTTAATCTACAATAGCAAGCATTTCTCTGTATGTGTAGTTCTAAATCTCTAGAATGACCTGAGGTAATAAGAAACAGGATACCTAAAGCATTTTACATGTACCTACATATATGGTAACTGATATGTAAACATAAAAAGAGCATTTCATCTCATGTACAAGGCAAAAACCTATAAAAGTCCCTGGTATTGGGCCAGCCATAGGGAATCCTAATCAGAGTGGACAGGAGCTTTTCCTGTGCAGAAAATGCAGCAATTATGGCTTGCCATGTTTGGAACCGTTTAGTGTTTTTCCTGTCCACTCTTCTTAAGATCTTCTTTAAGTACATATGTGATGAAGGTGAGCAGGAGCTTACATTGGTGATTTGTATCTGGTATAAATCCACATACTTCAAAGAAAGATAATGAAGCTATGCTGATTTACATTGGTAAAGAATCTTATCTTTTATTTTTAGGCAAAAAGCTTCTTACCATGATTAGGGAGGACTAAGTTGTCAATCTGGTTGATGAGTTTTCACTCTGCAGGTGTTAATTGTAAGGGGAGCTCGAATCAGGGAAGACTGTCTTACATGACCAAGGTTGCTGGTACAGCTCTTGAGAATGTGGCCAATAATTAGAGTTTTTTTACCATAATGTTTCTAAAATCACACCTGAAAAATAAATTGTATAAATAAATCTGTGTGTTAAGATCAGGAACAGGAAACACAGACTGCATGCCTATGTGGGCCATTTGCTTCCTCTTAAGAAGAGGCAATTCAATTCAAATCTCCCTACCTCTACTTTCAATACACATTTTCTTTCATGTTTAAATTTTAGACTGTCCAGAGCCTTTTACCATCTTGTCCTACTGGAGAAAGCCCAGCATAAAAGTGAAGCCTGTTATCTGCTACAGGCACAGACTGGTTCTCCAACATACCACAAGCAATAATTATAGAAAGAGACTTTACAAGCAGTGTATTTCTGCTAATGAAACTCTGGTGGAGAAATTTGGAACTGCATCTTCTGACATAAGCTGTAAGTAAACCAACAGTAGGAGCGTAACTGAAAGAAAATTTTGACCCCTAAAGATCAGCTCTTGTAAATTAACTCAAACATTTAAAATTAAATAGGTGTAAGTCATTAAATACCTGTAAAGAACAATGTGTTTCCTGAAACTAATACAGTAATTTTCAAAACTTTGTTGTTGTAACTCTCAGGAAAGGAAAATTAAAATGAAGCATGTGTATTTTAAGGTATTTCATATTTGAATGAGATGGCTATTTTCTGCTGTATTTGAGTAGCCCTGCTGGTTATGTTAGAAAACATAACTTCCAATATATAATTGACCAGAAAGTGGCAATGGTGCATAGTAGCTGCTTTAGCGCCAGTAGAGGTTGCCCATTTATGTCAGTATCTTCTTAATTTTGACGAGAAGTTCTTGTGCACTTGTAAAAGTCACTTTTACTGAAGAACATTTTTCTGTATATAGGACAATTGCCAGATTCACCTCAGAGGATATACTACCCTAATAAATTCTTAATACTTTCAAAGACTTAGTAAAAGGTTGTATTCTGATTGTTGGAGTCTGAACAGTAAACCTTTAAAAACATATTTTGACATGCATAAAATTTTTGCATGGTGATCCATTACAGTGATAGAATATCACTTAGTGTTTTTTATGGACTGTGTTGCAGAAGCCATTTACAGAAAGATTGGAGAACAGACTTTTATTACCCTTTTTAAAAGACATCATTTATCAAATGGACAATGACCTATATCCTCAGAATCTTAAGATAATTTAATGGTTTACACATATATAGTTTGTAAAGGACACAACTTATCGTTTTGCTTTGAACAAATTAATTTTTCTTTTCAAGAACAAGATATTAAAAGTTTCTAAAAGCTGCCTCAAAGCATTAAATCTTCTATTCTTGGTCTGAAAAAATCCCCAAACCCCAAACAAAAAAACCCAGCAAAATAATTTCTTTATGCAATAGCAAGACAATATAGATAAAAGGTGTAATTTTCAAACATACATGCTTGAGAAGAGTCATTTTAAAAACATGGCCTGCAATTAACTGTTCCTAGTTATCCCTGAGAAATCACACCTAACTCTGGGCAATGGTATTGCAAACTATTGACTTCACCATTAGTTTCTTGTATCCAAAAAAACTATTTTCAGAAGAATACAGATGACTTGTTTAAAAATTCAGTGTTGCTGTGTAAAACAGTGGAAAGTGATTACCCTTGCTAAACCCTACAGTAGAAAATGAAAGAAATAGGGGTTCCATCATTTATTATGTCATATCTTGGATAATGTTACCACACCTTAACTATTGACAATTCATGACTGCATAAACAATATTGACAAAATGGTTAGCAGTACATTTAGGATTACAGCCCAAACAGACCAGTGGTGGCCTATCATTTGGCAGTCAGTCCATCTTTCCCATCCATGCTAGGTGAGAATCATAAACTGGGACTCCCCTGTCCTGGGGACTGAATGGATGCCCAGGACGCACACCTAGCGCTTCACAGAGCACTAGATGAACTATTTGCTGCATGTGCTTCTGGACCAGAGTTCCTTCCAGTATTTAGGCGCAGTACACTCATGATGCACAGCAAATACTCAGTGAAGATTAGAAAGCAGCCCTGGGCAGCTGACTCCAGAACAAACCCTTTGACCCATAGTTATTCTCCCTATGTATTTTCAAGCTATAGCAAGCTGCTGCTCAGAGTGTGACTGCTGCAGTTCATACATGGAATACCATTACATCTTGATTTCAGAAGTGCTACACTACAGCCAGAGACACACAATGTCTTCCCTTGCAAAATCTGTGGTTGTTGCTCTATCTATTTTACAAGTTCTCACTCTTTATTTGAGCTTTACATATCTAACATAGAAGGAACCTTTTTAAAAGTCATCCCAATTCCACATATGCATTCCTAGACCTTTTTAAAAGCTATTTCTAGCAAAGGACTGAAGACACGTCTGTGTGTGACAGTCTTGCACAAAAACCATAAATTTTCATAAATCTGTCAAAATGGAATTTTTTATTTTCCGTTGTGAGACTACTGTTATTACAAAGCAATTAAAATTTAAGACTGACTTGTCAGCACCTGGGATTTATGAATCAAATCTATATTCTATAATGGCACAAAGAGCATCTTGGTAGTTATAGATCTGTTTACTGAGTTTACCGAGTGCAATATTCAAAGGGACATACTAAGTGAACAATAAAAAAGTATATGAAGAAATTAACCTTCTCTCAAATGCCAAAAAAGAGTTTGAATTTTTCTTGATCTGCATATAATATCTTAAAGGCTGAATTCCACAGCTTTATTTCAGTCCTTCCACGAACAGTGACCCACAGACTGGAGTCTTGTTTCTCCATGTTGTGCTATGGAGGACTGAAACCTGAAGTAAAAGAACATTTCCTGATTACCTGCAGAGGCATGGCTATCAGTTTCCAAAAAAGTCAAAGTTACACACACAAACTATTCTACTGGTACTCCTGTGTAATCACCAGCCCAAACTTCTAGTTCTGCTTTCAGAAATGTTTGAGAGCCCTAGTGAATCTTCCCGTTAGCTATTTCCAGCCTTACATGTCCTGACAACTGTGTTCTGATTGTCCAGCTATCGCCATTGCAGAACGTAATAATGTGAAGATTATCAGCCTCTGAAGATTGCTCTCCATGGAAGGACCATTGTGGTCTCGAATATTAAACACTAACTTCTTATGCAAAAGCATGCCAATCTTATAATTTCTCACTGTGTACTTGGAGAACAAGCACAATTCCCAACAGCTGGACATCAAAAGAGAACCCCCAACATGAAACGTAGAAAATAATCTAGATCATTCAGAAAGATTGTAATGTAAAGATGCCTGTTCTGTAATTTTATTTTTAAAAGTCTTCAGAACTAATTGCTGAAATGGTTAGGAAAAGATTGATAACTGGTGTAGTCACACTGTCTGACAAGGCTTGGTATAGCACTGCAGGAACTAAATAGCATAAAATGCAAGCATGCACACTTGAAGGCAAACTGAGACCTGCTTGACAAGTCCTCCACACAGACATAATCTACTCCTTTGGAGAGGGACTTCAGAAAATCTGTATCATAGAACTGTGTCAACAACTTCTATATTCTTTTTCTTTCAGTAATTTTTTTTTTTTAAACTGCCAGTCCTGCAGTTACAACTTTAAGTCTGAAAGCTACGCAACAGACTTGCGCAACAGTTTTTTGACTTGCACCTCATTATTAAGGCTACAGTTTCTCTGGAGGAAATACAATCTGTTTTTAATGGTGCAAAATGGAAAAAAAAAGCAAAACTTCATTATACTATGCATATATTTTAATGGACAGTACCAATGAAATGATGCTTTCTGATGTTCTAGAAGTGCTTATGTAAATGCTTAAGAATTTCTACCAACTTTCAATGTCCTTCAGTTTTACTCTGAACAATTCTAAATAATAGAGGGTCACCTGTGAACAGCTTCAGGAACACAGCACATCTCAAGAAAGCCACTGAAATATTCTGCAACACTTTAGTATAGATTTTTCTTCATGTAAGAACTCATTTAGAGTATTTAAACACTGCACCAGATCAACAACTGTGAATATTTCTGCATTGTTAAAAGGACTACTTTTTCTTGTTTGTTCTCTTCTGTGATTACCTATCTTATTTCGCAGCATGGTGATGTTCTCACTTGCCTGCTTATAAACAATACAGTGAGCTTAGTACAATGACCCTCTTTGAGCAACAGGAATACTGGGTATAGCATACAATGCAAGAGCTACCAGTAACTCATCCAAAAAGAAGGATTCATCCAAACAAAGGAAGAGGGAAAGAAAATACGAGAAGGATATTCCATGCTCCCTTCACACTGTGTAGGCACATGTGTGTGTGTGTTGAATTGTGGAAAGAAGGGTCGTGAAAGGAACATGTTTATCATATGATATTCTAGCCTGCATTTTTCAGATTAACATAAATAAGAAACTTACAATGAAAACAATGCTGCAGGACTAAACCATAAAGGAATAGATTTCTAATCAGGGCTGCCATCCATCCTGGTTTTTTTGCAGGTGTGTTCTGCATACCTATCTGAAATTTTATCCAGACAAGCTTTAAGAATTCCGTGTGTTTTCCAGATACACAGCAAATCTAACCAGCTGATGCTTCCAACGGGATGTCCCATACATCCCTCTCTGTATTTACTACAGATGTGCTACACAGAGAATAAGTATCTACACAGCCAGTTTCATGCATTCAGGGAGTAAAGAGACCTTCCACTGTAAATTTAGTCTTCACATGTTCCATAGTTTGATGCATCCTAAAGGTGATGATCTTACTGACCATGCTCAGAGACACTACAGTTTGTATATGTAGGTATCTGACACAGATGAATATGTATTTCTGAAAACGTCAGATGAAAACATGAGACCCATTCCTCCACTGAGTGAACTCTATTTTTACTGTCTCCTAGTGTTTCCATGTTTTGTTCTTTACCTACTTTCCCAGCAATCCATTCAGCTCATTCATCCAAAGGCAGCTCAGGAGCAAAGCATGTTCATTCCAGGCTAGGCTAATCCTGCATCTCAAAAGAACACTCAATTCAGTCACCTCAACAGCTCTGGGTTAGCTTTTGTGCTATGTAACAGATGTTCTGCTATGTAACAGGTTTTAAAAATAGAAAAGTTCGAATTTCACATTTTTTACAGAAACAGAATACATTTTCCAGGAAAAAAAAAAATCATTTCACTTTTCCTATGAGCTAAGAAGTGAGTATTGCAACATGATAATCACTGCAGCAGCAATGAAAATAGTATAGCCTCTATCATCCCCCCTCCAGCACATTTACCAGGCTGAATTATTCTTTAATCTCTACATGGATACAATCTACAAGAATATCAGTTTCAAACACCAAGTCTTAATGCCATAAATGGACCTGCCCAAGTATAAAGCAATCACAGAGAAACAAGTCTTCCTGTCCTAAGGAAGGATAAACTATATTTGAAACATTATCAACACGTTTGTCTAACAGATTTTAAAGACATCCATTAAGAAAGTTGGCATTTCTTAACCAGGCAATCTATTCCAATCCTTTAACAATCTGATCACAATTTGCCTTAAAGACTAGTCCAAATCTTTCTAGGTAGAGTACAAATTCATTGCTGCTTCTTCTATTTTCTATAACAATAAAATTTAGTGAGAGACAGATAGGCCAGAATACATACCACTGTCTATAAATATATTATTTATTACATTTTAATTTTTTATTTTTTATTTAGCAGAGATTCAGTTACTTCATTTATAATTAGAACCCAAGTTTAAGAAAAATATCTTAATAAGAAATTTACGTGCAAACATGCTACTGTAGGATAGTACTATCCTCTTTTTTTTAATGATTTAATGAGAACAAAGGCTAATTTGATCTTATTTTGCAGTGTGCCAGTTATAACTGTATCCCACCCTTTTCACAGCAGTGTTAACTGACAAGTGTTAACTGTAGCACACACAACATTCTCACATACAGCTGTTGAGAAACATTGAAATAATTTTCCAGACCATTAGGTGCATTCCCCACCTAAAAGACTGAGATGCTGATAATAACGTAGTGATAATTCAAACAAGTACATGCAGGTGCAAACCTGGCAAATGGCAAAACACTGCAAGGATAATGGGTTTTCAGTCATCACTTATAGTCCTCTACTTGAATACAATGTTTGTGTTTAGTATATATTCCTCCTGTACAGCTGGGATATTATTGCCCCACAATAACAGAGTATTTGCAGAGCCAAAAGAATGAAACCAAATTCTAGTTAAGTAAACTGACTTCAGCAATGAATTCCGGAGGGACGGGAAGGAGAAGTCACCACATTTTTCAAAGCGAGATGGTACAGTTTCTCTGGTATAAACAATATGACTACGTTTACATGTATACTGAATAGGGAACTCAACTAGAAATTACAATCACTTGTTTCATGGCTTTCATAATTCCTGTGTAAAATGTCATAATCATTATTTTGTAATAGATACCACAGCAAGTGAAATACTGAAAATGTTACGCAGAAGCCTTAGTTTGTGACTTCCAAAACAATCCCTCCGATGTGCAAATTTAAAAAAAAAATAATAATTTGAATGACTGTAGCTGTTTCGCCCTTGTTTGATACTATGGTTTCTGCTGCCCAGTGGAAAAGGACCTGGGGGTGTTGGTCAACAGCTGGCTGAACAAGAGCCAGCAGTGTGCCCAGGTGGCCAAGAAGGCCAACAGCATCCCGGTCTGTATCAGGAATAGTGTGGCCAGCAGGACTAGGGAAGTGATTGTCCCCCTGTACTCAGCACTGGTGACGCCCCACCTTGAATACTGTGTTCCGTTTTGGGCCCCTCATTACAAGAGAGACATTGGGATTCTGGAGTGTGTCCAGAGAAGGACAACAAAGCTGGTGAGGGGTCTAGAGCACAAGTCTTACAAGGAGTGGCTGAGGGAAGTGCAGTCATTTAGCCTGGAGAANGCCCTTGTTTGATACTATGGTTTCTGCTGCCCAGTGGAAAAGGACCTGGGGGTGTTGGTCAACAGCTGGCTGAACAAGAGCCAGCAGTGTGCCCAGGTGGCCAAGAAGGCCAACAGCATCCCGGTCTGTATCAGGAATAGTGTGGCCAGCAGGACTAGGGAAGTGATTGTCCCCCTGTACTCAGCACTGGTGACGCCCCACCTTGAATACTGTGTTCCGTTTTGGGCCCCTCATTACAAGAGAGACATTGGGATTCTGGAGTGTGTCCAGAGAAGGACAACAAAGCTGGTGAGGGGTCTAGAGCACAAGTCTTACAAGGAGTGGCTGAGGGAAGTGCAGTCATTTAGCCTGGAGAAAAGGAGGCTGAGGGGAGACCTTATTGCTCTCTACAGCTACCTGAAAGGAGGTTGTAGCGAGGTGGGGATCAATCTCTTCTCCCAAGTAGCAAGGGACAGGACGAGAGGAAATGGCCTCAAGTTGGGCCCAGGGACATTTAGATTGGCTATTAGGAAAAATTTCTTCACAGAAAGGGTTAACAGGCACTGGAACAGGCTGCCCAGGGAAGTTGTTGAGTCATGGTCCCAGAGGTACTTAAAAGAAGTGTAGATGGTTTAGAGGTGGACTTGGCAGTGCTAGGTTAATGCTTGTAGTCAATGATCTTAAAGGTCTTTTCCAACCTAAACAATTCTATGATTCCATGTATATTTGTGTTTTATTAAACTGTGCTATTTAGAAGAAGCACAGCTAAACAGTGGTACAAAAGGAGAGTTGGGTGTCAGTTCAATGCTGCAGTTCCTAAGCTTGTCTCACATCCATCACATCATTTTATTATTTTTTCTAAGCCTCGTGTTTAAATCATACAGAAAATCCTGAACCACAAGAGAACCTGGTTACAATTTCAGCATAGTGCCGCACACCTAGTAGATGAGTTCTGTTCAATTTGCAAGTATTCTGTACTTTCCAAAGAAAATATGATATACTTATTTTAGGAAAGAAACAAAGGAACTGCAATTTGTTTCAACATACAATACTATATATCCCCCTTCTCCACAGCAGTTTGTGCTCTGAACTGGCAAGCAGATATGGCCCATCTTAAAAGTGAAAATACTTCAGTTACAATATTTTCAGTTACAATTTTACATTGACTGTGCTGAGAAAATGTAAAATACTGTACAAAATATCTGAAAACTAAAATAAGCAGTGAAGCTACTCGTTTTGATCAGACAGAATGCTCCTACTAAGTAAGCAGTTCTTAATTTGTGGATTCACATATCATTTGTCAACCACGTTATCTTTCCCGATTTCATGTAATCATGAAATCGGGAAAGATAAAATGCCTGACGAATAAATTGGAAGAAATGTATTCAAAATATCTGAGTTAAGGAGTAGAAAAGTAGGAAACAAAGTCAGACAGGCAGAGACATTTTACACTGAATTGGCATTTTACAGGTCCAAGGATTTGTCTATCCTAACAATTAATCCATAAAGTGTTTAAAAAAAATAATGGCCTAGTTCTAGGGAATACTGTAAAGCTTAAAGTCAAAGAAAAAAAAAAAAATAATGAAAACCTGAAATGCCCAGTCTTATGCCTTCTATAGCATGTGCTGCAATAAAATCCCCAGCAATATATTAAAGGGAAAAGGCAGTCTTAACCAGTGAATTTTCACGTTCATCTTTGATGTAAATGTATACAAGTTGTGCATCACATTACTATAATGTATTTATAATCTGATGGGAAACAATCCATGTGATATATGACTTAAATATACGATTTTTAAGCCATAGGTTTCTGTTGATAATGGTCAGTTACAAATCTCACTTTTTGGCTAAAATATATCAGTCTTTGGTACCACGTAGTTCCGGATTTTACTCTTTCAAAGAGAAGCTACTGCTAGTTGATATGATTTCCAACTTGCTTGGCATTGGAACAGCTGTCTGTGTGAGACATGTTATATTTCTCAGTAGCTTTTAAGAACTATGACCATAGCTCTTCCTTAGGAAATAAGATATTAATTCCTGTTCCTTAAACCATAATTGCAAAATGCAAATGAAGCTGTCTTCTGTCCAATTTCATTATGTTCTGATCAGTAGAAAAGCTAAAGTTTGCCCCCAGACATGGAGGAGATTCGGTCTCCCTTTCTCTTAAACCTTCAAATTTTTTCTCAACTATGGAAGTTTGTTTGCATGATGATACTAGTTGGACATGTTGAAAGTTGTGAAACATAGTATCATTTACAGTTAGTTATTCCGTATCAGTACTTCAGTTACTGATAGTATTCCTTCATGGACACAGAAGGGACATGTAAAGTAGGTGTCTGACTAAGACTCTTGACATTATTTCTGACATATCTCAAATATATTTTGAAAATGTTTTTCTTTGTCTGCAGAAGTTTGAAATAGCAAAACATTTCCCTGTTCACAGTCAAGATGGATGTAAAACAACCTCAGGAATCTTTATGAAAAAAGATTCTAAATATCACCAATATTGAAGATGTTTATTTTAGTAATGCTAAATTGTCCTATTTTGAGTTTAATTCCCGCTTATAAATATATAAAAAAAATCTATTTCAAATACCTTTTAAAAAAAAACAAAACTGACTCAACTGTACAAAGTCTTTTCATTTCAGTTATCCAGGCTTTTTCAACAATATATTTTCTAACAGAATTGTGGTCAGCTGTCATGGAAAACCTTATGTATTCAAATGGATGAGGGGAATTTTTTCAGTCACAAAATTCTTATTTTTATATCTTGATGACTTTGTGAGAAAAACATGCATGCGTGTAACTAAAATGCTTGAGCATTACAACCTCTTGCCAGAGGTGACTGTTGGCAGCTTTACAGTAGTTTTTATAGCTAGTACAGAATATAGCATGCTGGCTTGAAAAACTGTTCAATCATCATTCCTGTCTTTCAGGCTGGCTGCCTAGAAGGTGGTAGATTAACTTTATATTCTTAAAGTTATTTTTTGTTAAAAGCCTTTTGTAGCATAGCCCCTAGCTATCTGTCAGACTTCCTTCTTAAGTCTTGTCCTGAGAAGTGACTATGCTTATATAAACTTGCTCTTTACAGATCATAGCTAAATCTCCTACTTTAAAACAAGTGATTCTATCTGTGCTGCCACATTTGCTTAGATTTATCATTCCTGTCACTTCCATTTCCACTCACCTTGCCCCATCTTAGAATTATAATAATTATCCCTACCGACTACAGTATTTTTTAATAAGACTTCCCTGACACTGAAGTGTCCTGATTGCCATTTTTGCTTAGCTTTTTAACTTTTTAAGAAAGCAGTAGGAATGAGTTGTTAATAAAAAAGTATTTTTCTGACTACAAATGAGGTAATATAGCAGATGCATTGGAACACGCAATATTGGAGAAATATTAATACATAACCAGATCTTAAGTTTTGCAGCTAGATCTGTCTCTGACAACAATACTGTCTCTGACAACAATTCTGTCTCTGACAACAAATATACTTTAAAGCCAGAGGTCCAAGACAGAATTAAAAGCAAAGTTTGTGCAATACTCCTCTCAGTGACTATATCAGGATTAAATCCAGTGTAATTGCATAGACCTAGAACTATTTACACCTAAAATGAATGAAACAAAATAAAACTTCAAGGATTGCATAAGCTTACTGCAAAACTGGCCATGAAGTGCATTACAAATGCAGAAAAAGACTATTCTCTGTTCAACTTAAATACAGTCTGTGGAAATTAAACCATGTACAGGTTTGAAGTAGGAGGAAACAGACTTGCAAAGCCATCTTATCTTGATTATTCCATTATATAATGACTAGTTTCAGCAACATTTGGCTTTATTTTAACTTTCCTTGCTAACATATGTGCAGTTGGTAGGAACTGTCAGGATTTTTTTTTTCTTTTTTCTTTTAATAGTGATTGCCCCACATTATTTATTAGAATCTGGAGGAACACTAACAAGGAAATTAGTGAGTTTTTCCCACCATCCCTCTTATGAGAACTATATCTACAAAACATGGGGTTTTTTCCTTTCAATATAGGGGCAGAGATGAAGGGACTATACATATTGGCTAAATGTCACAACACACAGCAAGACAAGATGTTCTTTAAAACCAGCTACAAATCAGCCACCCCTGCTTCCCCAAGGATCAGGTCGCAGAACTGCCCTCGGTACAGTGTAGCTAACTGCATGTTTGTGAGAGAAAAGAAGAGAAGAGAAAAGATACTGATGTAGTGACTTTATTCATTCCCCACTAGACCACAAGTTGCTGGGACTGAATCCCTGGGCGAGAAAAATTTGGTATTTTTTTACAGAGTATATAACATCTTAAACAGATACTGGATCTTTTAGGAATTATTACATATGTCATTTGGACAATATGGGATATCAGCTACTGTTTGATAAACAATGCTTACATGAACACTGCTCAGAAAACAAACTGGTTTTCATTTTATAATGCCTAAGTGCTAGTTTCCAATTAACCCTTTACCCTGAAGAACATTTTTATTTACTCTTCTCTCTCTCATCTATGCTCTGCTTTTCCTCCTAGGGCACTAATGCACTTACTCTAAAATCCAGTAAGTTAACCGAAGGCAGACACCGGCTGATACATTCATCATACTAATTATGTGTTGCATGGTATGCTTCTCCCATCAAGTGCCTCCTACATATTTGATATAAACCTTTCAAATCAAAAAGAAGAAAAATGAAAACAAGTCTGAAAGCCAAGCTGTGTGATTGAATCACTTATCCTAGTGTCACTGAACTACAAAATCAATTAATATTTTCTACTGTCTTCAGAAAGTGTTGCCATAATAGGCAGCCTGCAACAAATTACACCAGATATTCCAAAAAGCAATTTCTTTTTCCATTTAGTATTAGAATGTAGGTAAATTGACCCTTTCTCTACATGTTCACAGTGTACAAGAACAGGTCATTTTTCTACTGCAAGCCTTTCAAGAAGATTCTGAATGATTTGCCAGGACAAAACAAGGTGTATTCAAATTCTGGCTGAGGAACTTAAAAGGAATATTTAACTGAGATGTAATTTCTATGTAAAGTAACTTTCCTTAGATGCATTAGTGCTTCATATAATTTAAACAGTGGAACTGACCTTGCCTCTAAATGGATTTAAAGAAAAAGTCAACCCACACAGAGTCTTTTCAAGTAAACAAAACTGCATGGATATTTCATCACCGTATTCAGTACCTCTGTTTTGGTTTCCCAAATGTGAGCAATCATCTTACCATTAACTAGATGTCCGATTCCCTCTTCATAACACTTTGCCAAAATTCACCTGACAGCATATCCAAGTTTCACAGTCCAGACCACATTCTAACATTATACTCTCTTCCCTTTCCTCTGTCAGTTTGGAAAAATAGTATCTTTTCCTGCTGTAGGGGTGGTCTCTCACTGTAGGCTTGTGTCAAATACTTAGACACAACTTCTTTCTGAACACCAGGGTACTTGTATTTATCTTTCAATTTTGTCAGAAGGTTCTGTTTCTCACCTGCTTCTGAATGAAAATCAAGCAGTGCATTTTTAGCTGCAATTCTTCATAATCTAGGTAGAGACAATCATCAAGAATACCTTTTTTTGAATCACCATTTCAGTCAGACCAATGATCTAAGATATCATTCACTAACTTGAATGAACACTGAAGTTTAAAGCCAGAAATTTTCAGTAGAAGATCCTTGACTGAAAACTGCATGAACCAAATGCACCTTTGCTGATGTAAATAAAATGCTGCAAAGCTGCTTTACATAAACTTTCCTTGTGTGATGACTTATCTATGACACTCATTTCTCGCTTACACTGTGCAGACCAGCTTTACGTTGTGCAGAAGGAGAAATAAGAAATCTGAGCACTGACTTCTTTGCCTTCCTTTCTTCCTAACAGGGACCATGTTTTTCCTTCTTGCTAGAAGCCATATTCCTGACGTCAGTCTATATATTTTGAGATTGTCATCAACAGGTTTCATGGCTGATGTCCTTCAACCTTCACACTATCTTAAATAAAACCAAAAAAATACCACTTCTTCATTCTTATTTTGATAGTCAACGCTTGGGATAGAATTAAGATCCATTTCTCCCCTTGGGCCTCTAAATACTCCACTTGGGGCTAGCTTTAATGTATGATCCACTCATGTTTTGTGTATTTAAATTCAAAGCATAATTTCATTCTTGAATAAGGGAGTAAACCAGTCTACCTTTCACTCACTATTTTCAAAAGGACAGCTACCTCACCTGCATTATCTGTACTACAAACAACAAAGGTATTTCACATCTAAATATCCTGATATGGCTCAAAAATACACAGCATCCAAATGGCTACAAATTTAGCAGACAGAAAAACACAGAAAGGACAGTGGATTTCAGGAGCCTTTGTATAATCTTCATTTTGAATATATTATTTGTGCATTTGGTGTAGTTTCCCCCTGTGCAGATGGTACATTACTATCCCAGTAATGGAATATCGTCAGAGCCAAAACACAAATTAAAAATGTTGGCAATATTAGATAGTCTTAAAAAATGTCACAGGGGAAAAAAAAAAGGACAGTATCCAAAGGAAGCGCAAGTGGGCCATTTTTGGCTCACTTCAAAAATAAGCAGTGGTTTATGAAAGTCTTTAATTCCCCCTTCTTTCTCCTTCCTTCTATCCCAGAGGTCCCATATGACTGTAACCATCCTCCTAGCTAAAAAACCCTGGATACAACTTCAGGTGTCTGCCAGAAAAGGATGCTTCTGAATGACACACAGTATTCCCCAGCTCCAAGGGTACATTTGGTTTCTCTGCAGTAGTGAATATTTATATAAAGGGGTTTTGCTGCAGTGAAACAGGGAGGAGGGAAATACTGCTACGACTTTTTGTTGGATTTTTAAATTCTGTCAAAAATGATGTTCGTTATTCTGAAAGACGCAGTAAAACAAATAATGCATTTCGATTTATACACAAGTTCTGTTCATTCACTTTAGCAGCAATCACTTTCGCATGCAAATCCTCTAATTACATTGCATTCTGTTTAGAGCCACTGTATCTGTTCTTTACATACATATATACACAAAAGCCTCAACATACTTTTTTTTTCTTCCTTTTGATGCTTTTAAGAATTACCCTCAATAAACCTTTATCTAAGCATGGAAGTGTGAAATGGTACCCGTGAAAAACTATAATAGGATTAAAATTCTTTATTCTTTTGTGTTTTCTATGTGAACATCTGCAGGTATGCAAAAGAAGGCATATGAAAAGTCTATGTGATTGATTGCTTAACTATGAAGTGGATGCCACCCACATCAACAGTTGCCAGTAATTCTATTCTTAGTACAAATAGCGTGCAAGTCACATTTATGTCAGGCTGTTTCTTGGGTAGGCAAGCGCGGTACTGTGTTGATCTTCTTGTTTACAGAGAACTAATGCCCTTCAGGTTTTTTTGGTTTTGTTTTCTTTTTTTTTTTTTTTCCTTTAATTTTCTAAGCTAGGATAAGATATGGAGTTACACAGTGATAAACTTTATCTTAATAAAATACTCTTCCAAGTCAGTTGAGGCTCAGTCTTTTTAAGAACTGACTACTTGACACATTCATGGCCAGGAATGAATTCTTTACACACAGGGATGTCCACTTGAAAAATCAAGCAATAAATCTGAATCTAAACACTCTCCTTCGATGTAAAGGAGCAACAACACAGATATTAAAATACCACGTTCTTCTTTGCTTTTATGATGTTATTAATGGCAAATACATACATCTTAGATTAGGTGAAAAGGACAGTATGGCTTACTGGTTGTATTCTTTTTGCTAATGAAGGTCTTCTCTCTAGTAGATAATCGGCAAATTGACAATCTCATGGTGAAAGACTACTTGATGGATCTTTCTTTTTTCCTCCCTGAGGAATTATTTTATGCCATTCTGTTATTATAGTGAACACAAAGCATTACTGAGTAAGCTGAAACATAGATTTATGAACTAGTTTTAAAATGCCTATTTATAGAATAAACTGATTTTTCTTAGAAGCCATCTATACAAATATTTATGCAGCCATACTGTAGAACTGAAATAAAAATGCAGTCTATGGAGACATAAACGATCTTAGCTTTCCCCTCATATCCTGCCTTTACTGCTAATATCAAAATAGTGAGGTGTGTAACACTAGGTAGATGGGCTTCAGAGTCTATGCAGTAACAAACTTGGAATTTTGCAAGTCTTCAAAAAACCCCACTGTAAAGTGACATCACTCATACTGCGAATGGTTGAAAAGCTTATTCACAATAAATATTCTATGCATTCCTTATGACAGCTCAGATAAGCTTGGAGGACCTATGTTACACTGTGTGGCATTATACACAAGAGTAGCCTGTTTCTCACTTCTAACGCTGCCATTTCATGTGTTGCTTCATTAATGAAAAAAAGCACCTCTACCAACGAGGCTTACACAAACTGCATACAACAAATAATGTACTTGTTGAATTAATGTATTTCACTAATACAGCTGCTATACTATTCTCAGTGATTTCTTTTAGAATTTTAAAATGTTATCCCGTAATTTGTTCATGAACTTTGTTATTAGTCTTGCTTTTCTATTCATGCTGCCATTACTGTCATATTCAGCGATAAATTTAAACAAGTTTATCCAAATGTCAGTCAAAAACACTGCCATTAAAGAGCATGCCCCTTTCAGTACCAGACATATATACATAAGCTCCCTTCATAATTTTCCCATTGTAGCTCTTGTATTTCTCACATTTGTAGCACAGTGCTTCTCAGCTACTCCTTTATTCTCCAGGCACTATCTGGCTTGCTCTGCAGTTGCCCCACTAGCATCCCTTTGAGCTTGGACTAACAGAGCAGATGAAGGTTTGCCTTGCGTGCTGGTAGCAGCCTTGCCAGGGATCTCAGTCTTCCCAGTTGCAGCCTCACACTCCAGCCCTCTCCCTCTTTCTCCCTCTCTTCCTTGCTCGCTCCCCCCTTGCTAACTCTCCACACACCACCATGTCCCCACGTGCATATTCAAGAACCTCACATCAAGCATTCTTACCAGATGTTGTTTAACCTGATTTTAGAATTTCCAATGGCAGGAGGTTTCGAACCCTCTTGGATAAACTATTCCAGAATGTAACTGTTCGGTTGTTAGGATTCTTTTTTATCCTTCTAAAACCTAAGGTGTTGGAGGGGTAGGGGAGGCAGGTTGTTTTGTTTGGTGTTGATTTTGGTTTTTTGTTTTGGGGGATTTTTGTTTATTTCAAATTTAGATAAAGGATGGCATTATATTAAATCTGGCGGTTTTAAATTAATTAACACTTCCATCTGCAACAGACATAGAAAAGAATTCTTTTTCTTTTGCTACAGTCCTTATTTGGATAGTTGAGGACTGTTACTATTTATTCTCCCAGCCACTTTTTTTCTGCTGATGAAACAAGGACAATGGTTTCAACATTTCTTTTCACAATTTTTTTCCCAAAGTCCTTATCATTCTTGCTATCTTTTCTGGTTCCTTCCAAATAGTCTGTATCATTTTTTGAGTACCAAGAACCTGACATAATGCTCAAGCTGAGGATAAACTAAGGTCAAATGACGTAGAAAGATTGTATCATGTGTCTTACAGCAAATTAATGAAAGATTTTGGCAGGGAAAATGTTCCTGTGTATCACTTCCAACAGTGTCCTATTATCCTTCCATTACCATTATATTCTAAATTTCTACTATATAAATGTTCTTCAAACTGTATTATACACAGTGTTGATTATATATAATTTTGTTTTAAAATGTAACCTTCAACTTAGAATTTTATTAATAAAATGTAGCATCCTGGAAAATATTTATACAGCTGTAATAAGAGGTTAACTTCTATGTTTTCATTCACATACATAAGTCATACCATCCTAACCAATGAAACCAATGAAGAGAACTACATACTTCTATGACACTGTAGACTCCAAGATGAAAAGTGACAGAAGTACCCATTTTCCTCAACAAACCTTAAAAGGAATCAAGACTGACTACCACAAACAGAGAAGGGTCTATTTAAATAGGTGGACATATATAAGCAACAAAAAGACAATTTCCAGAAAAGAAAGTGATTCAGTGTCAAAAAGGTAAGCTATGCTAAAAGACTTATGTTTTTAAAGACTTGGATGTTCCACTGATGCATTCATTTGGCCGTGAAAGAGAACAGATTTTAGGCTTTTAAACTTTTTTCCCTTGGCATTGCTAATGAGAGCTTTCTAAAGCTTTTCTAAAGATGACACTCTCCTAAGTAAAACAAGCAAACGTAGAAAAGGCAAGGAGCTCTGACAGGTAAATTATTAAATTAAATTGTTTAATTTGGTAATCATCTAGGTCATGTTAAAATTTGTAAAACTGAAGAAAGTTGAGCTGTACAGTTCTAGAAAAACCTCAGAAAAAAGAAACTATGAGCTTCATTTGCTAAAGCGTAATTTATTAACAGTGGAAGGCTGTTATTCATTCCTTGAGATCAAGTAAAAAGTAAAAAAATAAAACCCAAACCCAAAACAAAACCAAGAAAACCAAAACAAACAAACCCCCCAAAACAAACAAACAAACCCAAAGCTCATTAAAGACTACTAAAGGAAAAAGTAAAGGATTGGGGACTAATGTCTACCCCTAAGATTATCTTTATAAACAGGGTTTGAATTTCTTCAGGAAATTCAGAGGAGATAAATATTATGCATCCGTTAATCAAATAAAAATACATCTGCTACCCAAACAAGGCATGGAGCAGTGCATTCTAAACCCATTTCCCTTTTCCATATTCACCGGGCATTTGTCCACTCGTCTGATTTAACCTTAAATATCTGCAACAACTAAGCTTGAGCTGGTTGTCTAGACTTTCCTGCTAACTGACTATGAGAACTAAATACTTCTAGGATGCTTTAGGCATTTCAATGAAATGAGAAGTCACAGAAATTCCCATTTCCTTCAACAAACCATCAAAGAATTTGAGGTTGACTAGCACAGACACAGAAAGGTATATTTGAACAGATGAATCCCAACCTCACCAATGAGGTTAAACTAGGTACCAGTAACTGATAGAGCATAAAAGTCAGTTACAAGTATTAGGTAGTCTTAAATATGAATGTGATGCTGTAGTCTTCATATTCAGTGGTAATTCAACTGATGTCCATTTCTCAAGGAAAATAGATCACTCTGTGTCAGTTTCCATCCTCTCCCTCATTTCCCAGTTTGTCAATATTAAGTAGTGGTCACACAATTTCATCAGTCCACTGGTAAATTTTTATTAATGTACTGCAAGCAGATCATATAAAGACCGACCACCACAACCATGACTACTTGACACCACCTCTTTTACTATTCTACCTCCCTGGAGCAGTTAAGAAAATCTGAAGTGTCAATAACTGAGGTCTAAAGGGATATTGTAGAACCATTTATCTTCCACAGCAGCAGTGGAAAAAAGTTCTTGCCACCGAGTACAGGAGTCTCCACAAAGTAGGACACCTAGCTGAGAAAAAGGGATCTAACACGTTGGTTGAGACCTGCCCTGATGCTGAAATTCTTTTGCCCTCTTGCAGGATGCTCCAAGAACACTCCCACCACAGGGAGGAACTTCAAAGATGGAAAGAGAAAGGGAGGTGCTACCAGTGGCAAGATTTAACTATTAGACACAAAGGTGATTAAGTCTGTGACATCTGAGATGACACAGATTAATTTATCTGCTAGATGTAAAGGTTACATAGGTCTTCTAATATGTCATGAGAGCTGAAAAGTGCAGGGGAGGACTCAGTAGGGATACTTCATGTTGCTATCAGTGATGTAGAAAAGTGCAGTAATGATGCTCTGGTGGTTGATTCATGCCTGCAGGGGCAGGAGACTGAAGTCCAGGATCTTGATGGAAAACTGCCAGGTTCATATATAAAACCTGAGATGTAGGTAGAGATTTACAGTCTCACTATGTGGATGAGAGTATGGTGTAAAGAGGAAGAATTTTGGCAAAGTAGGAGCCAGGGAACCTTTCAAAATGAGAGAAACCTGGATGGAACTGCCAGGCTACACTTGAACAATAATGGAGCCAGGCTGCTGGCACTGAAAACTAAAAAGGTCATAGAAAAGTATTTAAATTAGGAGTGGGAAGAAAGCTGACATACAGAAAAGTACCCTGTTCAGTCTGATGCAAGTCACAGGGAAGAAACAGCTATCATTTATTGTGCCTCTGAAAAGGTCAAGAGGGAAATAATCAGCACAATAACAGTAAATATCAGAAAGATAACTCAAACCACCTACAACACCACCACCAGCAACAAATTCTATAAGAAGCTAAAAAAATGGGCCAGAAAGGTGAAAGATGAGCTTTAGTGTACAGAAATGTAAAGTAATACACAAGGGAAGAATTACCTAAATCCTGCCTGTGCATACTGGCAGTTACAAATAATGCAAACAAAGGTTTTAGTTATTGCTGGCAGTTCTAGATCACAGGAATAATGACAACGGCAAAATCCAAAAAAATGCTGGCCGCATCAGAAAAGGTATTAAGAAAAGGACAGAGTATGACATTGTGCCACTCGTTAAAATTTAATGTGCCCACACCTTGAGTACTTAGAGAAGTTCTGGCCTTAGAGCATAAGAACACGTCTTAAGGTCCAAGCAGAATTAAGTAAGGCACAGAAATGAACAAGTAAATTGATTGTTTGGTGCAGGTGCTTTGTGAGAAGGGACTAGAGAGGCTGACATTCTTCGATCTATTGACTGAGAACTGCAGGAAGACATGTTCAAGGTTTACAGAATCAGGGAGGTAATGCATTTTGTGGCAGGAAAAGTAGGATTGCTAGATCATTTTTATTTTTTTTAGTTTTATTTGCACGATTATTTGGTATTTTTGCCAAAGACAAAGGAGTGTTAAGTTAAATCTCCAGGTCAGCAGATGACAGTAGACTCTTCTGGGTAATAAAATGTAAGATAAGACAAACACAGAACTATTATTCACCAAATCCAACAACACTAGAATTGAGGATAACTGATGAAACTCGTAAGAGGGGCTGGTTTAAAGCAGCTAGAAAGTACTTTAAAATGCAGGTAGTGAACTTTTGGAACTTGCTACCACATTGTAGTACCACCATGTTCAGAAAAGGATAAGCTCATGGACAATAGATACATAAATGGATAGTATAAGGACTAGGCAAGGTGCCACCCCCTTATAACTGTAATGCAACAGTTGTGGATGCTGCAAAAGTATTAGGGGAGCAGACTACAGAAATTGGCCAGGCTTACCTGTTCTCCCTAAACAGCATCTCCCCACTCACATTGTTGAAGACAGTGGTCTAGACAGACTACTACTATAGACTTGACCCAGAAGGCTTTTTATTATACCCCAATTTCTTAGGACTTCTTTGTTCAATAGTGTTTTTTGTTCAATAGCGTTTATTAGAATTAATGTGGATTTTCTATTTTCCATATTCTCAGTCAAGACTGAATTATCCACGTCTTCATTCAAGTAAAATCAAATAAAATATATCTAATAAAATACATGCTTAGGTCTGAGAGGAAAGTTCAATTCTTAGAGAAGGTAGCGACTTGTGCCCAAGGCAAGAGTTGCAGAGATTTTGAATTACATTCACTCAGGAATACAAAATACTGTGAAGTTTTACAGCAATGTAAATAATACTAACAGGCTACGAGATTAAGGAACACACACACGAAGAGACAACAACTGAAGATTTGTGTGTCACTTGTGGGGAAACAAAGGAAAGAATACTAGAAGCAGAGGACAACCAGTAGACCTGATTTGATCTAACCATTTCCCTTGGGCAGCTACTACTTGTGAAATGATAAGCCAGGAACATTGCTTTCCAGAAGCAGCAGCAGGTGGTGCAGGAGTAGTTGAGAATCAAAACACAGCACAAAATTACAATAAACACAGCAGGGTTATTATACAGGACTTAAACACAGCAAAGAGGTATGAATTTTGTTAAATGGATTAGCTCATTTTGTTCACTTGTACTTAAGTCTTCAGTCTGTCAATAATCAACTCAAAAGACAGCAACCATTTTAGTCAGAAAGAAATTAATTTGTCTGGAGGTGAAAGTCAGGGTTCAAAAGGCTATTAAATTGAAGACAAATAAACAAATTGTACTCCCTCCTCCTCTTCTGTTTACATAAATTAGTACAGTAAAATCTTATTATTAAGGACTGGATTTTCAAAATTGCATTTTCTTAAAGTTGCTTCCCTTTGATACTAGGAACAACTAAGAGCATAACTTGAAGCAGCACTCCATCTTTTCATGCAGCAAAATCCGAGGATTCCTCACATTCTGCAGTCTAGAAAATGGGTTAATGACAGAAGATAAGAAATATTGCAAATTGTATATGTCAGCTTATGATTGTATTGTAAAGAATAAACACTAGTTTACGATGATTTCAAGTGTTGTAGTTCTTCATCAGGGTAAAAGCAGCCTCTAGTATGCATTCACAATACTGACAGTACCTCTTAACTATGTCACGAAAGGGCTTTTTTCCTCCAAAACTGCAGATCTCATTTCTTCCCTTTACCTCACCAGTTCTCGGAGGCAGCAGTATCAGATTGGGAGCCAGCTGCTTATTCAGACATGGGTGTAGCTATGCTAATTCACATCAGCTGAATATCTGGGAATTACCATTAAGAAGAATTTTGTTTTCCCAGGGAAGACACACAACATGTTCTCTCTGGATGTATTTCGGGTTTCTTCTTTTTTCTTTTTCCTTTTCATTTTTACTTTTTTGTAACACTAGAGTTTATGTTATTATGCATTTGTTTTACAGCCTGGACTCTGTTTTCCTTCACCTTATAACACAGCCACAACACACAATTGCAAAGTATTTGTGTACCTCTGGAACTAGCCATTGTAACCGCCAGAAAACCTGACTCCATACCGCAAGTATGAAATCATTATAAATGCAAAGCTCCTCATTAAACTACATGCTTACCTAAACACATGAGTTTAATCTTTTCTCAAACTCAGAAATACTTGATTTCACAAAACTAGATGTGAATTACTGTTTTCTTGTATCTTGCATTCTGAGTTCTCCATTTAATTCAAATGAGCAAACAAACTGCAGTTCTGCAGTGGTTTATACGTTATGAAGTTAATGAGAAAGGAAATAACCTTGGAGTCTCCTGTCTTCTGTAGTATTCTTTGTAGTCTGTGCTTTGCCTCTTTCTTTGCCCATAGTTTATTTCTTTTCTTGCAGTAGATTTCATGCCCCAAATGTCTGGTTTTGTTTTATGTGGTCTACCTGAGAAGGCTAATTTTTCAGAAGAAATCTTTTATCTGTGGACATATTTTCAAGGAACAATACTCTGAAAAGTGACAAGTGTTATCAATTGGAAAACAATTTCATTAAGGATACAAAGCAAGTGTAGTTCTGAAATAAAGAGAAGAACATTTTCAGATAGAAGGCTTTAAAAAAATAAGTAAATTCTCTGTTCCATGTCATGGGTTTGGATTTTTTTTCTTTTTTAATTTCCATTAAAAAAAAAAAACTTTTCCAATTTGGTGTATCATTATTGTGCTAAGTGTCAAATAAATTATTAATACCTCACCACTCATTTCCGTGTTGTTTTCAGTAATTTAAAACATTTCCATCAAACTTTTCATTTTAAATGCAAATATTATAAATTTAATTAATATTAAAAGATTGGGTATTCTTTCTGAATATTAAAAATATGGCACACAAACACTATAATAATAATAAAAAGTTCTGGAATGAGGACAGGTTTCCAGCTCAACTATTCTGTGTTTCCCCTTCCTTTTTTGACATGTTACACACCACACCGGTACAGCCTGAGATAAGGAAGGTATAAAAATATGAAAGCAAGCCCTATACCTGGCAACATAAAAGGATCTTAAAAGAACACTAATAATATTGGAACCTACACATTCAAAATGGCCATATAATTGAACGTATGATTAATATATCAAAGTTAATCACAATTTCTCAGTTTTTAGCACTGAAATATGCCAAAGTTTTCACAATAATAAGCAACAGTGTTCATGAAGCATTTGAAGAAATACAGATGCCTGTAATTGCTGGTAAGAAATGCAGCCAAAACCTGGTGCAAAGGAAAAGACATGGTTTAGATTTTTTAAAAAAAGTAAAAAATAAATTAAGACTTAGAAATGGAGAAACCTCAAAATGCCATGCTGCTTCATCGTGGTAAGTCAATTTAAACAGTAAATAAATGTTAGTAAACAAAATTTTAGATAAATCCGTTTCAAAATGGAATTAACCATTTTCTTTCTGATGGTATTAAAATACCAAAATATATTATCTAAAACAAAATATTACACTGCAGAAAATTATCCTTCCTTTCTAGCCACAATAATCATTACTGCTTCTATTTTTTTTAAACAAAAACTGCAGTTAAACAATAATTATCTAGCCATACCTATGGCATTCTTCATGTAGGAAGTATAGACTCAAACATTCCAACCAACAGAATATATCAAATTCCATCTCCTACGTATTTGCCTATTAGATAAAAGGGATGATGAAATCAGTATCTTTCTACTGGCAGCTTTGTAAATATAGCCAATTTCTTAACTTCTTTATTATGAATGCAGTAAAATTACATACTTTGGTTTCACTGGTTCTGAATAAACGATTGAAGAAAAATATTTATCTTCTTTTTTTTTCCCCCCTCAGTTTGGTCTTCATTGAAGGCTGCTATTGAAAAAAAAAAAATCAGTTTGACATGAATTTTTCCTATCTATTCTGGCAATCAATCAAAATAAACAAATTATTCTCTTAACCCTAAATTAGCAATATTGAAAGTACGAATCTTTTTAAGATCATCTGCGATGTTTTGTGGTTTCACTGATGCCTACACTCTCTGCTGATATAATTCTGAGGAGCTAAACAGAGATACACAACTTTTTTCCAGTGAAAAGAAGTATTTAATTCCTTCCTTTAGAATTAATTGAAAGCGATATTTTTCAAAATTAAGCAAAAATGTAGACAGAACAAATAATACTCGATTGCTACTGACAAAGCAGTCAGGCCAACAAGTACAACAGCACAAAAATATTCACTCAGCTTCTTTTCTACATCATTTTCTGCATCACTTAATAGTTAAACTACAATAATTTTACTTTATGTTATTCAAGATATCCACTGTTTTCAATAGAAGCAGAATTTAAACAACTGTGTACCAATATGTAACTTACTTTTCTTGATATTAGTGTTATTTTCTCTACAGTGAGGCTGGGATCCAAAATTGACCATAAGAGAAATGAAAATGCAAATATTCTATGTCAAAAGGAAAGTTCTAACTCAAAAATTATTTCTTACAAGTAATATTGTCTTTCCATCATAGCTTTACTCTCTCTCTGCGTGTACATACTTGCATATATTTCAGAATATATTTCAGAAGATACACTTTATTATGTATCTAAGAATAAAGTGTAAACTTCATTTAGAGCCACATAAACACATTTCCCACTAATGTGGCAAGAAAAAAGATAGAAAAACCTTAGCTAAGGAAAGAATAATCTAAACCATACAGGGATCCATTCGGCTAATTACTGGGGATGTGGCAGAGTAGGCTAAAATATCTATGGGAATCTGAACTGATATTCTGAACCACTATAGTCTGGTGGCTTGATGGCATCCATAGAAATATATAGAATTTTAAAAAGAAGTAATTTTGCCTCCAAACCGTATAAGCACTAACTTAAGAAAGTACGTAAGTAACATTTTAAACTTTTTATTTTTTCCATCTGCACCTGAAGATAACTTCATTTTTAATATACAAACACCACGTTCTAAGAAAGCAAACAAAACCCTGCCTTTGAATGGTTTACAGATTATGACCATGAAAGTGTCGTAGAGTAGAACACCTGCATTTTTCAGAAGATCTGGGAATTTTCCAAGGTGTAACACTGCAGTAATGTCATCTGGAATACCAAAGAGGCACAGAGGGACTGTCCAGTCACTGAATACACCTCCTGTACTTGGGTACTACATACTACTTGGGTACTACATACACAAAACATCTGAATCTGCTACATTAAATAGGACAATAAAAAAAATTAAAAATTTAAAAAAAAAAGAAGAAGAAAAAAGGTAAGTGCTATTCCACTCTCCAACAGCATGAGAAAGAGTAGTTCTCTGGAAAACACCTGTAGCCACAATTCTGTATTTGGTATTTGCATAGGATTTCAAAAGTGAGGCTAGTTAATGGCTAAGAAAAGGTTTTATTTGGCTCTGATTTGTACGGGGGCAATACTTACTGTTTAACACACAAGCTGAAGTTTTGTCCTTACGACACTCCTCCCTCCCCGCCCCCCTTTCCTCCCCCTCCCAAAATAATGAGGTTTCTTCATCAACATGCAATGATAGCAGGCAAAATCACTCAGGGTCAAAGTGCTCCACAGCACTTTCATGATCTTACAGGTATCAACATCAAATGTACCATCTATTATGTAAAGATAATTTGGCAAAAGTTCAAACACAACAACATGTACATTCTTACATTAGTGAGTTAAGAATTAATGAAGTGGCAAGCTAAAGGTACAAGTATCTCCATATTAAACTACAAAAATACCCCTGAAAATCCAAGTTGTTAATTGTTTTTCATTGGTCTCATTAGATTTATAAGACTATCAGACATTTGCCAGTCTCGTTAAGAAGAGTCTAAGCTGAAATGACCTACTATTAACATAAAAAATGAACGACAAAGATGATAGCTGACACAAGGATTTACTTGCTTATACGTACCATGAATAATTAAGAGCAAATATTGTTAAATCACAATAGTCAGCCTCTGTTTATGATATATTAGCGTGACTCCATTGGCTTTATTAGTAGTGTGGGCTTTTTTCGTATTTGTCCATGTGAAAAGGAAACCGAGTCAAATATTTTTAATACAAGAATAATAAAACCATTTTGTACTTGACCCAAAAAACCCCATCAAATTGATAATAAGTGAGAATGATGATGTGCAAACACATTTTCCAAAAAATCAATAATCAGTGTGTTTTTGAAATGTCAGATGAAATCTCTACCTGGTTAAGATATAATTTATGTAATCATCCAACCATACTGAAACGTTTCATGAACTTCTGATATGTGAAAAACTATGTAAGTGTTCATCACCAAAGAGACATTATAGAAAAATTAATGTCATGTCTAACTAAGATCAATTTGGGAGATACAACATTTGAATTATTAATAACAAAAAAGGGGAGAATTGATGTAACTTGTTCAACAAAAAATGTACTGGAATTGTCAACAATAACGAATAAGGTACATGTCTGCATTAAAATGATGGATGATTTCATGGGCCAACCCATATTACACCACCAACACAACAGTGTCCACTCACACAGCAGTAATGAAAAAGGACTGCTTGGATTTTGACTCTGTATTAAATGTACTTCTAGTCAGCAGAGAATAAGAGTATGTCAGAAAATAAGATACCAGAAAATTCGTTATGACCCACAACCCGTTTCATGTCCCTAAGTGAGGAAACCCAGAAACAGGGACAACAACATTTTTGGCTCCAGTGACTTTTTTCTTTTGTACCAGATCTGACAGTCAAGATTTTTGTAAGGGCACATGGTTTTAAAAAAAAAAAAAAAAAAGAGAGAGAGAATGTAAATTTCAAAGAAAGTCATTGCTTACGTAAATACAGTCCTAAGGAAATGTGTCTCTAGCCTCACAAACCAACATATCATAGCTATTATAATGAAATACTTTAATTCTACTTCAGCTAAGACCCTCATTCCTTATTTCATTTTGTCTTGCCTAGACTAATGCAGTAATTTCTTTCATGGTTTCTTAAAATCCCATTTTTTTTAATGCGGAGACCTGAAATACACACAGTTGATATCCATCCCTGAGATAATTCTTGTTTTTCTTCAACATCACATTCAAAATAGTTTTTGTTCTCACAGTCTTGAAAATAATAGCTTCCTAACTTTCCCACAAAGTATATGAGGCTTTTTTTCTACCTTCCTATTTGCCTCAATCCTTTTTTATTGTTTAGCATGACCATCCTGTTACTGGTAATATATGATGTTCCATCCTTTTGAAATAGCTTTTACATGCTTCGGTACCTCATGGCTTCTTAATTTTATAAACCTATGCATACTGTTTCATCTTCTATTTATAATGAAGAAAGCAGAAAATTCTAAGTCTAATGTACAATAAAATATTTTTCTCCTTTTCCTGGAAAGGCATCAGGACTGTATATGAAGTGCAGGATTTCACTTGCTACACTCCAGATTGCAACAGTTAAAATAATCCAGTTGCATTAACTTAATCCATTTCATAGACATGAGGGCATTAGCCAATGTAGACACAGGCTAGTATTAAAACTAAAAATCATACAACTGCTTACAAGATCAGGGCTTTGTCTTGGAGCCGCAGATATTAACATACACAAACAAAAATAAAATGGAAAAACTTCATCTGCCATTCAAATAGGTCTGGATTATGAAAGTCATGAACTGCTATTGTGTATTACTAATAATCAGAGCTATTGTTGAATGTACTTGTTGATTTATTCTATCATGCTAAGCATAACCGTAAACACACAATCTCATTCAAGAGAGCAGCTCCAGAGAGAGATTACACATAGTGGATATTGTAGTCACATTATATTATATTGCCCAGAATGACTGGAGATCTAAACAGGAAAGTTTATAAACTGGAATCAAAGATACTACAATATACCATCAATTCAAACATACATTCTTCATATATAGTGCAAATTTCTTTTTATAAACTGAAACATTTATTTAGAAGTTTTAAGATCCTAATCTCCGTATGAGATTGTCCTGTGTGCCTTCGTAAGTGCAGCCTTCTTTTTGACACTGAAAAAAGAGTAATATTCTTAAATGCCCAAATGCAGCTCTGGCTCAGATACACATAGGTAACTGATAATTTCATTTAACTGCAGACAAAGTGTTCTTTTACATGGCAGAAATACTTTCAAAATCAAAGTACTGCAGAAAGAACAGTTTCTATTTCGGCATCAGCATCATTTAGCTTGTTTTGCTAGTATGCAATGACAACTGCGTCTCATCCATGCAGGAATATGGAGACAGGGGAAGCGGTGTGTAAAGTGATTCAAAAGTTCAACATGTGCAGATGAAGAGCGCATAATAGTCTATAGACTTATAAATTATCACATGGAAAAAAATATTTTTTCCACAGATATTTGCTTTTGATCTATCTGTTTCATTATTATAGAAGATACTAGCAAAAGCTGGTTAAATGATTCAGGTTTTGATGTTACTTAAGAAAAATAAAAAGAAGTGATCTCAACAAGTGTCCTTCCTTTTTTTTTTTCTCTTTGACAGTGGCAGGAGAGGATCCATCGAGCATCGTAGGCTTTCAGCAAATTTATACTGGGCAGAGCTTGTCAATTGCTTACATTTATCTCCAAGGTTTCTACAGCTGACCTACTGCAGTTTCTCTGTCATGTCATAATGGCGTCTCAGAATAGCCTTTTGTAGATCTGCTCAGTAGTAAGCTCAAAATTACTAAATATCTGTAAAATACTAAAACTGGGACTCATGATTTCCTCCTTTCTGGTCAAATAGGTGACAACAATTACTGTACGGTTATAACTCCCTTATACAGCTTCAGCACAATGGCTTAGCACTTACATTTATCCCTGTTTAACATGGGTGGAACCCACTCAGGAAATCTAGTGATAATCTTTTTCAAAGTGCTTTTGGACACATGGAAATGGTGGTTCTTCAGAGGCTCAGACCTCTGTCAGACTTTCATGTAATCTTACTATGAAAACAAAATGTCTGTCTTCTACCCCGTTGCCATACTCTCACTTCAAACCAGAAATGGTTACAAAAATGTGAACAATAGTAAAACAATAGTAAAAAATAATTTCCTTCCCTGGACGCATTCTTACAAGCTGCTTTTGCTGAACTAACATAATCACCAGACATGACAACAGTTACATAATAGATAATTTCAGCTTAAATAATAAAATCTAGTAAAGTCTATATGCCTTATAATGGAAACTGTTACTCAACCTTAACTATAGGCATTGGTATCAGCTCTGCCCAGAATATACTAAAAAACCCCAAACTTCTGAAAGCTAATATTTTCTTCCAGTTACCAGTATTTGTGCTCTACATAATTAATTCAGAGAGCTATCAGCAGTCTAACCTACCACCTGCCAATTACAATATCTAACTTTTATCATGTTACTTCTTATGTTGTGCTCTCAGTACTACACCCACATTTCCAACAAGCAAAAGAGCAAAATAAGATTATGACATACTACTTCATAAATGGTTACTGAATCATGGAACATAAACTATCAATATATATGGAAACGGATTGTCTAACCTGACAAGTAGCAATCCCAATATATTCAAAAGACAAAAGCTAAGTTTGGTTGAAAATTTGCAGTAGAAATTGTTTTTCGAAGACAAATGCAGTTTCCTCATATACAAGGGAGTTTGTGCATTTTTTGTTGTGGGGGGAATGAGGCAGGCGGCTGAGCAGGGAAAGTTCTTCCTCCTCATTTTTCCACTAGACAGGAATCCCTTAACTTACACTAAAATATCTGAAAAACATTGTGACTAACAACCTGAACTGTGATTCTTGCAAATCAGAAGTTTAATCTTAAATCAGAGGTGCCTCATTTCATTATTTCCTAGTGGAAACTTTATACCTACTAAACACATTACTGACAATGTCATCTTGATTCCAAAAACCAAAAACAAATGTCATTTTTTACCCTTTCTCATACCACAGTTATTCAAAGTATCCTCAGCACTACTTAGCTATTTTCAGTTAAATAATTTCAGTTAAAACTATAAGGATAATAAAAAACCACTCCATAATGACCCTTTAAATATATTATCATGTGATATTTTAAAAGAGGCTGGAAAAATATTTGTATTTATTTAAAAATTCCTTTCTACTCCAAATGGACTTGATTATTTTTTCTCTTCTTTTGAGAAAGGTCTTTCTAATGGGAAAAAGAAAACATCATGAAACAAAGAAAACAAACCCTGAAATAAAGACAATTAAATACAATTAGATCCTGTGCCGTTGTCTTAATAATGTCTGATTCAGTACTGAATGGTTAGACTTCAGAAGCCTAAGACAAATTTCACTGAATAGTAAAAGAAAATTTCTTTGAAATGAACGGAGTTTACTCAGATTTTGTAAAACTGACTTGCATTATCTCTAAGTCACTGAGGTAGCCCATCACTGGACAACAAAAAAGTAGCAATGCCATCATACTATAACATGCTATGGTCTACTACGGTCCACTAAGCCATTCTCTCAGAACAGTAACATAGTTGTATATATACTGCGGTGCTTTTAAAATTAAATCTACATGAAACTGATTTGGAGTGGAGGATCAGAAGCACTGCCTATGAAACCAGATGATATTACAATGTCGCACAGGCACCGTGATGATTGCTGCCAGACAAGAGTCCCTTTTTACCACCAATATTGAGGACTGATGATCCTCAGGCAGACTCCCTTGCCATCTGATGTATGGGTGCTTCAGTGTCCATGTTATAAGAAAATGGCCAGCAGAAGGAAATGCTAACATAGAACCACAGAATCACAGAATCATTTGGGCTGGAAAAGATGTTTAAGGTCATCGGATAGTTCTGTCTCTTTCCGCTTTGACCAGTCAAAAAGAGAAATGCCAACATTCTCTTCTCTTCATAGTTCTTCTGTTCACTATGTACCAGGCAGGCTCTGCGAGCAGAGCATGTCCACAGCAGCCCACAGCCACCAGTTCGAAGTCTGGGCTGCTCCCTGCACGAATCCCAGCAAATCCTGAGAAGCAACAGCTGCCCTCAGCCCCTGCTTGCTCCCGAGGACAGGAAGCACATACGTGGGCCAGGGACATCAGTGGGTTACAATATGCCAGACTCGGTGAACTGAGGAAGCCCTGGGGAAGTGAATTGAGACACCTATGGCACTACAGAGGCAGGTGCTCCGATAGCCTCTTGAGCCACAGCACAGCCAACATCATGGGCTGGCCTTCAAAAGTACCATAAAAGGTGCAAGTAGCAAAAAACCCATCTGGCTGGATATTCTTCCAACTCCTAACTCCTATAACTAAAAAAAAAAAAAAAAATCCTCTATAAGTTTGTGCCAATGAGTACTTCAATTTATGTGTTCTACAGGGAGGAGTTATCAGTCACGAAAAATGGTGCAAGATTCTTAACTCTAGATAAAACCAGATAGCAGTGAAAAGGTGAGGTAGATTAAAAAATCCTTGCACCTAACATGAGTTTACTTATTTTTTACCTATTATTTCTTAAAATCTTCCTGTGTGGTAGAGCCCTAGTAAAAATGAAATTTTCAGTAATAATTTAGGATCTTTTAAGTAAAATAGCTGACTGAAGAGAAAATGTAAAGGACATTTGATTTTGATTTGTTATTCTGCTTCTGCCTAGGAATATGTGTCAGCAGCTACATGAATCATTTTTAATTTCAAAGCCTTGAAATTTACCCTGAGGACTCCTGTCAGGACTCCTCCATCGTGGCTCTCATCTGGCAACAGCTGTTAGTTGTATCATTAATCAAAAATGAATCAAGAAGAAAAAAATCTTGTTAGATTTTGACAAGCAGCCTAATGCAGTGCTCAGTGAATGCAGTAGATACCCCACAACTAGGTTTCATGGAGGGTAGAGCGTTCCTAAAGTCTTGCCAGTGATCCTCAATTCAAAGGCGGACAAAATTGTTCCAAAGGCAGATAAAACCACATTCAAATGAAAGACATCTATGGGTCTTTCACCTCTTGTATGGTCAGCTGATCAAGACAAATACAGTCAGTTCCATTTATTTCAGCCTTTGTTCCCACAGAAGGTAGGTGGTAATAGGTATCTGACATAGAACCTAGTGAAAAATTACTATCCCTGGAGGCCACTGCTATGAGAAACAAGAAATTAATTGTGCCTCTTACCTTTAATGAACAGTACATCCTGAGAAAAGCACATGGATGGCAAATATGTATCACCCTCTCTTCGAGCCATGCTAAAGTCACAGCCTAATCATCTATGTTTAAATTTGCATTTTCATTTTGCATCTGCTCTTCTCCAAAAAGAAGCAACTGGAGAAATGGATGTTTCAAGTGGTTTTTAAATTACGAGCTGTGGATTTTATGTACATTTGCTTCATTTGTTTCAGCAATCCAGATTAAAAAAAAAAAAATGAAGTCCACTTTACCCATGGAGATACTACCAGGGAAAAAGAAGATTCTACTTGAAGAGAAATGGAAAGATAGAATTCGCAAGAATGATGAGTATCCAAAAGCTATGTCAAGAAACAGTATTTTAAAAACAATTATACAACCCAAATTCAATTGTACTATACATGTACTTAATATTACATTGCACTCACTCTTAGTTTCTTGACTTAAGAGGGTATTAGCTGAACAAGGAGATAGTGTCTCAAAATAAACAAATCTACATGTTGAGTATGAAATGAATGTTTTCTGTACTTTAATGTATAACTATGTTAAAATTATTAACAATAGTGTAGTGCAAATAGTCTACAACGTTCAGAAAAAATTGTATTTTTCCAGTAATTTTTTTACCTGCTTTCATCGTTTGTGATAGTTTAAATATGAGATATTTTTATATTAGAAATTTACACATTTTTCATGGCAGTGATTACACAAAATAATTTGCAGATACATCTTATAGCATTTTGTAACGTATTGTATTATTTTTATTACTTCAGTAAACCTTGCAACTGTTGTTTTACCAGAGTACTCTGAAACTCTTCTAAATCATGCTACACTACACAAATTTGAGGTTAGGAGCAAAATTTTTGGAGTAATTTCCAAAAAAAATTATAGAGTACTTTATGTCAATTTTTTCAGACTCAGAAGAATCAGTTATTGACATGTACTGTCACCACTCAGAATCCCTTCGAGATAGTATCACACCTGAACCAAATGTAATCTATTTAATGAAACAGAGGCTAATTAAAAAAAAAAAAATATCCAGAACGGTCATTATATATGAGTACAAAGTTCTGTAAAAAAACAGTATAATGAGTTTTGTCTGCTTTTCCTATTTTAAAGCAGGGGTTTTTTTCTTTTCTTCCAAAGTATAAAGCATGTTATTTACCATAAAGACATCCACTTTAAAAATGGAGGCTCCTCTCTAAAGTACAGAAGGTTACTGTATTTAAGTAAAGGCAAAGGATTACACAAATGAACATACTTGTATGTTGTTGCAGTGATTCAGTAACTTTTACAGAACATTATGGCTCAGATGATTAATCCATTTCACTATGATATTAACGTTTCATCAGAATGGGTTAAAGCCACTAGTTCCAAAATGAATACATTTTGTGTTACCGCATTGTGTTACCAGTCCTTGCCATTTCATGTTGAAGACAAAAACCTTGAGATAATCTCATAATAAGGAGAGATTTCTCAGGAAGAAACAGCCTTTGCTGTAAGTCCCTCATTTTATTTTCACCTTCTGTTCAAGTAAAGTGAAGCCTAACTTGCATGGTGGTTAGATATACAGGGAATTGTTGCTCTTTCTGCCTGAACACTTTTAGATGCAATCTATTGATCTAAAATGTATTTCTTGAAAGAGCAGTTTGGGAGAGTGCAAAACCTCATTTAATCTACCCTCTTCCCTTAGGACTGCTCCCATGATGGCTATATCTGTTTCTGGGTCTGCAAATGCTTTACTAAATTCCAGCAAAGCTTCTACTCCTACACCTTCCCCAGTATTACAGATGGAATTGAATTTTTCCTTGCAAACATTGCAAGCATGCTCTTGAAATAGTATGTAACAGAAATACGGACAATTTTATAGACCAGCTAAGTAAAAAGGAAGAGTAACCATATCTTTATAATACTTTAATATTGTAATCATGACCACAAATATTACAAAAAATTTCATGCCTTACTCCTGAAATGTGTACCAAGAGAAAAACAAAACTATGTGAAAAGAAAACAAAAAACTCGGGGACCTAAATGAAAGACTGCAGACTGAGCTGTACTCCTTTGCAAAGGGTAGCAAACAGAGCTCTGCTTCTCCCTCTTCGAATTTTCAATGACAGACGATTTATGCAATGTTTAAAATATTGCATAAGGTATGAGGTGGCTGGGAATTTGAAAACCTTTTTTTGCCTGAGGGATGGCTTTTGCTCATGGGTTTAAAAATGTGAAGAAAAAACATCCACCTTACAGACCTTTGTTGACAACAACACTCGCAACAGCGTCAGGGCACCATTGGGGCTGGCAGCTCCCTGGATTCAGGTGCCAGGGCTCCCCGGGTAGATGATGGCTGGGCCATCCTGGTACCCAGGACCCATCCCACCCACAGCCAGGAGCAGAGCAGCCGGGGACACCAGGGCAGCCGCAGCCCCAGGCATCGGGCAGCTCCCTGGGGACAGGGACGTGGCTCTGTGGGGCCCGTGGCCAGGCAGGGCAGGGCTGTGGGGAGCTGGAGACTGGCCCTGGTGAGGTGTCACTGGGGCAGGGGCTGACAGCTCTGGGGGGTTGACATGGGGTCCTGAGCCATGAGCAGGGTGGGGGTCTTGTTAGTGGACTCTGGACCCTGACAAGCAGAATGGCAAGTCCATATGGAAATTTGGAAAAAGCCTTTGATTTGATAGCATATCTGTATGCTTTTGTTGTGCAAACTTTTCAGTTCCAGATATGGTGGTGATTAATCTGACTCTCAGAAAAAAAGACCTAACTCCTACTGTCATTCACCAATTAAGTCACAGAATACATGTATAAGGAACGATAAGTTTAAAAAAAACCCAAACCAGCTAATGCTGAACAGTATCCTCTCCTGGAAGTGAAGTTACAGAGTCTCAGGAAGTCTGGTTGTACTCTCTCCTGAGTTTTAAATTTACAAATATGCTGGCAAATCATAAAGACAGACACACTTTGTGTTGTTCCCTGTTCACACAGGAAGTGATGGTGTGAAGGCTGCAAAGTCGACTACTGAAGGGAGGACAAATGCTGACATATAGCTGGTAAAGGTCGTATTTCCTGTACAGATCACAGCTTTGTTGGTGATTTCTGGAGATAGTTTCTTATTTCTTTACTATTCAGATAATAACTGAATTATAGAGGTTCCCCAAATGTCATCCTTGTTGTTACCATGTTTTTAAACTGGTGTAAAATTGGTTCATGAATACCTTGTTCTTGTTTGCTTCTTAAGTAGGCAGTCAATAGATACGGAGCTTGTGTTAATCTTATAAAACTTTTGTTCAGTTTTTTCTTAGGAGATATCTCAACTGCAGCTGAATGGTTTTGCTGGACAATATTTCTTGAGAAACTTTGTATTTATAAATAATATTTGGAAAATCATCATCACCAGACTAGGTTTGTTGTTCTGTGTGGTTTATTACAAGACGAATTGTTATCAGCCACATTTATTCAGATGGTAACTGAAAATGTATTCATGGTTCTAAAACATGAAGACTGATAGGAAACCAGATGCATGTGTATTTATTGATCTAGCGTAAATTACAAATTAATTCTGCAACTAGCTATGATTTTAAATCACAGGATTTGTTTGCATTATAAAAATCTCTATTTATACCCAGCTACTAAAGGAAAAAGTATCCTCAGTCAATTCTATATGCCTAATTTCCTTTTCACAAGTCTACCACTACAGGTCCTTTCCCCGCCTCCACTATGAACTAAATATAATTTTTCAAAATATGAAAGGCAAAAATGCAAACTTACTCAAACTTATTATTAAAACAATAGCATTATTAACACAATATATTTGTAAAAAATCTCATAAAATAGAGACACAAGAAGTTAAGCTATTTAATAAATATATAACCAGCATGTGTCCAACCATAAGCAGGTATCTTAGCATTACCAAACTGGCAGACAACATAGCTCCTGGAATTGTACTTCAGTATTGCTCCCTCTCATTTTCACTGCCACTGCAAAATTTCATTCCACCCTTTAACCGCTTTTCTGAAATTATTATCCTCAATAATACCCACCACAGCTTGTGAAAGGGAAAATTAAATTGGAAAAGACAATGTGGATCACCAAGCGGAGCTCTGTATGAATTAGGGCACCTCTGCAAAGTAATGTGTTGCTCTATATCTTTATTTCAGTCCCTCAACCAAAATTTTGAGAGGGGAAAAAAAAAGAAGATTCAATGTCCCAGTATTCCTTTGTTGTAGAACTAGAGATGCCAATGGTAACCTATTGTCTAGAAATATGACACCTGTTAGCGCAATTAAAGGCAATAAAGTCACCGCTTAATTCCACAACAATAAAGATAGATCTGTAAAAGTACTTCTAACATGTGGACTAGTCCTTAGGGGCAGGGTCTTTGAAGAGTCTAGTGCATTAATCTTCTGAGTCAGTGTCCTGGCTTTCATCCCAGATGAGCTGAAAATTACAATAAAGTATTTGTGGCTTTAGGGCGAAATCTTATTCATTCCCTTTCCCTGAAGTTAAACACATTTCATTACACATGTGATTTCCATACTTTGCTTGGATTAGCCTTCCTTGTTTAAAAACAAAGAACTTACAATTAATGGTTCATTTATCCCTTGTGACAAGTTCAAAGACACAGAGAGAAACACCTGTTCATAGAAGTAATCCTGTTCTGGAAAAGCAGACATCTTACAGACACTTGCAATGGAATGCTTTTCTCACACCAAAATCTTTAACTTTTGTAATAGCCACAGAACAGTGACCTTCAGAAAACAGCAGGCTCTTTACTATCTTTAGTACACTTGCAAAGACGTGAATGTCTAGAAGTATGGAAAGCCAAACTTAGTAAACATTAACATTAGGAGCCTTTACCAATGTCCCACAGAAGGTAAATGCAAAACCTCACAATGGTGAGCAGATAGCAATTTTACACCTAAGAGAGAGACTGTAAAGGATGCAGCAACAGAATTCAGACTACCTGATCATGTATGTCTCACTGCTTTCACATCAGGACTTTCAATCTGGTTGAACAAATAAACAAAGTGCTTCACCACTGTACTGGTTTTGGCTGGGATAGAGTTCATTTTCTTCACAATAGGTACTATGAGGCTACGCTTCAGATTTGTGACCAAAGCAGTATTGATAACACAAGGATGTTTTAGCCATTGCTGAGCAGTGCTCACACAATGTCAAGGCCTTTTCTGCTTCTCACGCTGCTCCACCAGCAAGCAGGCTGGGGGTGCATAAGAAGTTGGGAGGGAAAACAGATGTGACAGCTGACCCCAACTGTCCAATGGAATATCACACACCATATGATGTCACGTTCAGCAATAAAAGCTGGGGGAAGAAGGAGGAAGGGGAGTGGGATGTGTTTGGAGCAACAGCACTTGTCTTCCCAAGCAGCCATTACCTGTGATGGAGCCCTGCTTTCCTGGAGATGGCTGAACACCTGACGGCTGATGGGAAGTAGTGAATTCCTTATTTTGCTTTGCTTGCATGCGCAGCTTTTGCTTTCCCTATTAAACTGTCTTCATCTCAAGCCATGAGTTCTCTCATTTTTATCCTCCTCATTCTCTCTCCCATCCTACTGTGGGGTAAGTGAGTGAGGGTTTAGCTGTCTACTGGGGTTAGCCAAAAATAACCAGCCATTATGTTAGAAGGGTAAAAATGTACCTGCGTATTTACAGATGAAAGGTTTAAAAAAAAAAAAAGGTGTCTATCAACAAAAGGAATGCACTTACCATATTGCAGTACTCCTGGTGGGGAAGCCAAGATAATAATATGATCTGTGAATCCACCAACTGACAATTAGCAGTTAAAGAAGCATATGCCTTTTTTTTTTTTTTTTAGGATAACTTGCGACTGGACAACACAGATGTCCACAGTAGTTGTTCACAACATCAGATGTTGAAAGAACAACAAACACAGAAACAAATAAGAGTGGAGTAGCCAAGGAATAGTTTCTTTATTTCTGAAATCAATCTCCAATACACATGGTCCATCTCATAGGAGAGGGAAAACAAGGTTAGAACATCAGGCAATCTTTTCTGTCTCCTGTGCCTGTCCTTTTGAACCATATGATTGATGCTGGAAGAGATAGTCGTGGCAGGTAACCAGCAAAGAAACTACAGTGCCTGAACACTGGTCCCGAAAGGTGATTGATTCACCTTCTGCTCCTCAAAGTCCCGCTCCAGCAGGCAGACCACAAAATCTCCTGGTGTGGATTGCAAGAATTGCATCAGGATATATAGGTAGAAGTATGGTCCAGCAATCATCAGTCACCATAAGAAACACTGCACTAGGCTGCAGAGACCTTTGCTCTGAAGCACTGCTGCTGCTTTGGTATTACCCTTATTACTCATTCTCAGCACACCATTTAGCCCCTCATCTCTGTACACTTTTGATTAGCAGGGAGTCTTCCATGCAGTTTCCGTGCTAGAGGAAAACAAGGCGTAAACAACAAGGTGTCACTTGTACCAATGCCCTCATAAAATCTTCAACTGTACCAAAACAGGGCGCTTAGAAAACTAAATGAAACAGTGGATTGTTCAGCTGCTTATCTCTCTCTGCCCATTCATCTGATGGCCTAAGTCATCCTTTGAAAAACCCCAGGGAACACTGCAACAGTATATAAATATTTTGTACATATAGGAAAATTGTGAGAATTAAGTCCATTGTTCAGATTTTATCTTAAAAGTGTGACAACTGTAGGTGTAGAAAATGCAATATTAAAATTCAAAGCAAAGGACATTACAATATTTACATTGCTCAGCTCTTAGCTGAGAGCTGATAGATGAATATCACGTACCATGTGATGTCATGGTCAGCAATAAAAACTGGGGGAAGAAGGAGGAAGGGGGTTTGGAGTTACAGCACTTGTCTTCCCAAGCAGCCATTACAAGTAATGGAGCTCAAACAAGTGTTCATAACCATATTTTTAGGTGAAGCATATATTTCTGTTCCTTTAGGAATGAAGGAGTGCATTGTACGGTACCTGGCAGATTTCGAAAAACATGGTAAGACTCTTTCAAATTTTGAATTTGAATTTCTAGTGATTCTCATGACAACAAACTGTAGACTTTGGCAATGATATACACTAGAGATGTAATTTCTATTACAACATTTCAGAATTTCCTTGAGGGAAAATAAACATATGAAAACCTGAATATGAAATGCAGTTCTTACAACTTCAAGTTAAAATTAGAGTACCCTGGCACAAAATAAATTTATTTTAATCATATGCAGTTAGCAAGATAATAAAAATAACTCAACTTTCAAACCTATTCTTCAGTGTGACCTCATCTTGATACTAAGTAGAAAACAATCACATATAATTGAGTTTTTACTAATTGCTATAAGTGGTCTGCAATGAAACCACAAGTGAGATACTGAAGGTTCATCATAGGTATTTCCTTACCTAACTGAAATAGAGTATGTCATTAGCAAAATTTTATGATTAATACAATCACCCTCACTGTTTTTTATAAAATGTAGTTACTGAGCAATAACAGTTTAAGAGTCCATACGTAAAAATTGTGATGGAGGAGGTTAAGTTTATTTTAAGACCACTACAGAAACTTGGGCATCAGCTGTGGTGTCTTAGTTGTGGATTTAGAAGAACATCATAAAGTATTCCTTTAGACAAGGAGCATTCCATTTATGTAAGACACTTCTATAACCCTGTAAGGCCATTAAAATTATATTGCAGCCTCTCAGCATGAAGCTAAGAGACAGTTAAACACAGGATTCCCCAGTTTCAGTTATCACTCTAATATGAACCAATCTACTTATCAGCAGGGGATCATTAATGCCCATTAACATGCTTATTTTAAACAGATGTCACTAAGAAATATATTTCAACTAAAAAGTAAGGATTTTTAATATAAAAAAATAAGTATTTTCATTGAAGTAAGTGACAGAATTTGATTTCTGAAATGATTTTACTAACTAGTAGGATTTCCTGTGTATGGCAGAGATGTAGGGTCATGAAATGCCTTAGCTTTACTCCAATTAGCACAGTAGATTCTTATCTGGGATATCATGACAGACAGTTCTACTAAAGCATGCAAAGGGTGCTCTTCCTTTTTGTACTGGAAAGTCTATGCAATTCTTCTTTATGCCAATTTAAGATACTTTCTCTAAAATAAGGAAATGAGGTAGACCTTAGTCTATTAAATCCAAAATTATTACCTCAGTATTAAAAACTTAATATTAACAGATTTCATTTATTAACAATTTTTTAAAGCTTTAGTATTTATTTAGCAGTATGACATCTGAGAATAAATCTATAAACAATATTTTCTTTCTTGTTTTCCATGCAACCTTAAAATTATACTCTGCATATTATAATGTGTCCTGGTTTGAGGTAAAACAGGACCAATTTTGTTCAGTAACTCTGCTTTCTAACTAGGCCTCTTCTTACTGCTGAAATTAACAGCATATTGTGCAGAAAACTGCTCTTTCTCAGAGTGATAAGACCCGTGTTTATAGCTGATGCCAAGGCATGGTATGCAGAGAGGCCCTTGCTTAGACTTACTGCGATAACGACCAAGGCCAGACACCTTGTTATTTGCCCTGTTGGAGGGCTGGAAGCAGAGAGGCGTAGAGCGGTCCCATCTGTGGGGAGGAGTAGACAGCACAGGTGACCCAAAACTGACCAAACAGTGTATTCCATCCCATCTGCATCATGCTCAGTATAAAAGCTGAGGGATCAAAGGCTCAGCATTCCGTTATTCCGTTGTTCCATTGTTCCGTTCCGTTGTTCCGTGGTTCCGTTGTTTCAGTTGTTCCGGTTTTATCCGTTTCCCGTTTTACGGCTTCACCTTCTTTTGGACTTGCTTGGGCTTTTGCTCTTGCTGGGACTCCTGCTTTCCTTCTTCAATGGCTGGCGTCCGAGGAGGGCTCCATCGGTTCGTCTGCCTTTGATCCTGACCCATGTATTCCTGGATCCAGTTCCCTTCCGTCGCTGAGTCCGGTCTGGGACTTCCCTGCCTGCTGGTGACGTGATTGTCATCCTGGGAGCTTGATACGGTTTTGTATATATTTCATTACTTTCTTTTGTTATTTTATTCTTTATATTTCATTAAAGTAGTTTAGTTCTTACTAAACTAGTCTCTCTTCTTCTCTCTCTCCTGCTCGGCAGGAGAGAGGGAACATCTGTCGCTCGGCTTGCTTGGGCCGATCCGGCCCAAACCCTCGACATAATGTCACACAATCTGCCATTCCTATATGAACTATGGCCAAGACCTTCTAGAAAAGGATAAGAGTAATAGTTACAGATGAGGAAAAAAGTCTTGCATTTCAAGGATTGCTCATTTGATGTTCATGAGGCACATCTCTGTATTTGGAAGCATCTATTCAACCAATTACTCTGTTTATTATTTGCATTGTGCTCTCAGTCAGGAACCAAACTAGATAAGTAGTGAATAGGTCATTTCTTATAGGGATGCTCAAAGGCATTGTTCATATTATTGTGAAGACAGAAAGCAGAGGGAGGCTGACACCCTTCTCACACTTCATAATTAGTCTGTACTAATTTGCAGTGATGTTCTTTCATGAATAGGCATAAATATTTCTTTACTATTTAATATCTTCAAGTAAAAAAAAGTTGATACAAGACTAAGAACATTGTAATACTACTGCTGTTAACAGCAGATCATTAGAAACACAAATAAATACAATTTAATTTTTTTCACATTCAGTTCAATGATAAATGTGTTTCTCTCCCACCCCACCAGTGACGACATTTCAAGTCAAAACTGCAATAAATGAGGTTTTTACCTCTTATTTCATCACGGTCACAACCAGAACTGCTGATTTGAAAGGACAATTGCCTCACAGAGTAACTAGCTCTGTATGTTCTGTTCAGAAAGACTGATGCAGTGTGTAGCTAACATCTTCCAGACATGGGTTTACTATGTAAGCAGTAGAATTGGACTATGGGTTTCACTTTCATTCCTGAAGCATGTGGCAACTGAAAGAGGGCTGCTATAACTGTTGGAAAGAAACCTACAGTCTAATCTGAGTTTTTCCCAGGAAAAAAAAATGAGCTTCTGGGGTTGGGTTACCGGTCAAATGTTGACTGTTGCTGTTTGATGAGCTGCACTTGACATAAGCAAAGAATAAGCAGGGGTAGATCCTACATCAAGTTCATGCATCAAAAGACCTCATGTTTTGGGAAAGGTGGGATATTAAATTTGTAACTCATATTCCCTGGGAAAGTTTTCATGTGTTTTGGGGCATTTGAAAAGACGTTTAGCTGTTCTATGGGGAGGGGGAATCATATTAAAATACTAAGTATATTAATAAACTACTTGCTCTACTTTTAACTGATAACTCTTTTTTTAAACTTTATTTTATTTTCACAGTGAGGTTAATAGTACTGTAAAAGGATAAGCACCTCATGTTTTCTGGGGTTCCCTGATTATTTTGTTTTAAAAAATCATATAATCCTATACACATAATCTTTGCAAACACACCTAGGATCTAGACATTGACTTCTCTCTCTTTCATCAGCATTATTAATACATAGTTATTTATAAAAAATCAGCAGAATATTTTGCTGCAACTGGGGAGGAAAGCAAACAGGAACCAACACAGGCTATCACGGCTAATTACTAATTACATAGCTAATTAGTATTACGTCCCCTGGCTAATTACTAAAAGTTAATTAATAAACACAAATATAAAACACTTCCTAGAAAGCCATTCAAATTCAAAGGATTTTGAAAATCTTACACTTGATGTTATGCATGGACAGTAGTTCTGACATTCACAGTCAAAACAACATAGTTGCAGTAAATTTCTATACGCAAATAGAGTTTACATTTCTTCCTTCCAGGGGAAAAAAAAGCCAAAACCAAAGCAAAACACAGGCCCTAGAGCCAATCACCTGAAAACTAAAGATTGTTAGGAGATGCCAGATCTGGAAGCCTGATGAGGTTGCTGCAGCTTCCTGGTTTTTATCTGTGATTTAGAAGCAGTCATGTGGCTTAGTGTGTGTTCCCAAGAGGCACGCACAGGGATGCAACACATACAGGCAGCAGGACAGCACACTGATGGGAACACTCAGCACTCAGAAACAGCACAAGCGGCCTCATCCTTCCCCAGCTGATCAGAAGGAAGGATGGCTGAGTTGGAAATACACAAATGTACTCAACATGGGTCCCTCCTGTAACTTGCCTTAGACACTCGGCCTATCCAGTAGCTAGCACCTGGATCCCCACTCTCCCCGCTTGCTGGCACCTGGACATACATGTCCGAGGCCTGCAGCTCCCCTCCAGCTGCTGGGCCAGATCTCCTTTTAATATTGGAATACGCTCACACATTCCCACCCATTCCAGCACACTATGGATCCTCCAGTAACGGGCCTCAGACACTACGCATATCCAATAACCGGCCCTGGACCCTCCAGCCTCCCAGTTACCTTGCCTGCCCACTGACACCCCCACATATACATTATGGGCTCTCAGTAGCTGGCTTTGACACCCAGGCTGTCCAGGAGCTGGCTCCCAGCTTCCTGCTCTCCCCTTGTCTCATGCACAGACACACACATGCCTCTCAGTCAACCCACAGACCATTCAGTCACTCCCGTAGTCAGTCTGGACCTCTGGACCTCTACAGCAGCTCATCTGTGAACCCTCTGGGCTCTCCAGTATCTGGCCCAGACTGTTGGCCACGTGGATATCTGGCACCCATGCCACTCATCCGACTTACTGGCTACTCCAGCCTGATGCTCCGTAGCGACCCCACACTGACATTCACACCCATGCAACATACGCACACACTCATACTCTCCAGTCTGCTGGCACCAGAAACACACAGGACTCTCTCATCCATGGTCCAGCTCTGGTTGCTGGCACTTAAACTTCCAGACACACATGCATGCAGAGAGTCCCTTTACTCAGGAAAATAGTTAGAAGCAGAGCTTGAGAAGATACAGGACAGACTGCGCTGATCAAGCACAGGGCACAACTAGACAGTGGTACTAAGAGCCTCTTTACACAGGACTGGCCCCTTTTATCCCCTTATCCCTCTATTTTTCCTTGGTTTTTCCTCCTTAATCAATCTCAATCCCTCCCTTTCCCTGCCTGTGGTTCTTCCTCTAAACATCCTACAATGAATACAATACCATAATGCTCTTCCCTGCATCCCACAATGTGTCCCATACCCTTGTAAGCAGTATCTCCCTCTGCCTGAAGGGTGGTTAGGACAGCGTCTCCTGTTGACTCCTCATGATGGGTTTCAGCCCTGGCCCATGGAGCTGCGGATCTCCTGGGACAGCCCTGGGATGAGCCCAGAATTGAGTCTCTAATTAGGGCAGGGAGATTACTCTCCCAGTGCTGTAACTCTGCCCTCCTTTGCGTGTGTAGAGACAAGCCTTTTATCAGGTAAGCTAACAAAGATGTTCTTCTGCCAAGAACACAGCTTTTTTCACTTCTAAGTTTGCAATTTGGTGCTGGCCCGCTATTTCATTTTAGATGTCTGAATTCTAAAATCCTATTTAAACTATTCTAAACTAAACTCTTAAAAATCCATAATTTTAAAGTCTTCAGGCAGTAAGTTGTTTAAAAACAAGTTTAGGCAGCACTAAGCTAGAAACAGAAGACTTAAGATGAGTCTTCACACTAGACCTGTGAACAGCTTGATTTCTGATATGTCCAAGAAGCCTTACTGATAGCCATAAAAGATCCTTAGACTTCCAAAATGTTACAATCAGTCACGAATGTTGGGACCTTTCTCTGCATTTTTCCCTATTTTGGCCCTTCTACCTCCTTCTGGTAAAGGAAATCTGTGCATGTCACGGTAAATTCAAAAAACTTCCAGAAAAAATATAACTAAGGTGGAATTGAACAATTCAAGCCTGAGGAGAAATAGGTCACAGAAATGCTTGCAACTTCAGAAGGGTGATGTTTTTAGAAAATGACTGTCTTAAACCCCAGAAATTCAAAGTGAAATTTCATAGTGAAACACTCTATTCTTCAAGACTTTCCCATCATTTCCAATATTCTACTTCTTCCCATTATATCGTGACAAATTAAATTAACTGCTATTCTAGAATTATAAAAAGACAGCTTATGAAATCAAAAAGTCTTCTCCAGTGTTTTTTCAGGGTTTCACTATCTACTTACCTTGTAAGGTATTTATTCTTTTGCCATTTTAATAGACTTAGATATCAGAAACATTTTCGTATTCTATACACATATTAAAACCAGTTTAAGTTCATAAAGTGTTATTAAACCCTTGTCAAAGCCTAACGCTTGGGGAGTGAAAATACACTCACATCTGCTTTCTTTATATCCTACAAACAGTGATATAACAATAATGTTTTATTTTGTGATGCAGACCTGATGCTGAGAACATCCATTATGATTCTTCACTGACTGAATAGAAGCTCCAGATTATAAGTTCCACCCCATTATCAAAATAAAAAATATAGGTCACCGCGTCAAAGTGGCAAAGCAGAAGCTGAAATGTAGACCAGCATTATATTTCTCAGTAAAACAAGGGCAGAGAGAGCTTGAGCACTATACCACCAATATTCCATAGCTCTTAGTTGTTAACATGTCCCTCAGAGTAGTTTTTGCCCATGACAGCTAGTACTCTGCCAGACTGCGCTCACTCATGGCTGGGTTAGGTGTGTGCCAGCAGTTGTTCCCACAACACCGTATGCTGCGTCAGGTTTTCCTCCCAGCACCTTACATAGTCCTCACATGTGATCCTGTCAAGCTTTGCGCTCTTAGGCCTTTCTAACATGAGCTCACAAATTTACAGAATAATTTAGGTTGAGAGAGACCACTGGGGGTCATCAAGTCCATCCTCCTACTCAAAGGGGGCCTAATGTCAAAGCTAGCTGAGATGGCACAGATACACTTCTCTTCATAAGGAAGCAACCTTATATCTCCAATTTCCAGCGATCAACATACACAAGCAAAGATGCTTAAATGTCAAAACATTACAATGAAAATCATTTACGCCATAGTTATTTTGCTTCACCACCTTTTAAAACTCATTATTCTTCCCTACAGTTAAGTGTAGGGATCATTATATCTCATTCTTTCCCCTCAATATTAAAGCTTTGATACAGATAGTAAAAAATACTTACAAAATTCAGATGAAAAAAAGTACTTTAATTATATTTCCTCATTATTAAGGATGATAAACATGCACTAAAAAAACACCATCATATTAATAATTATGATCATGGTCTTCAGAAAATCCAATAATAATACAAACCCCCATCCCCAAAAGAGATTTCTTCTCTCTTTAAAGAAACTGATTTGGATTCATTACACATAATTTACCCTTTGTGGAAAAAAGGAGAGGGCAATGCATGGTTTAAGCATCAATATTTCAATTAATTCTACTTCTTAACTCAGAACAAATTTTCAGTGAAATGGCAATACTGCAGTTTTATAAATATAAGAATAATATTAATTTATTGTGGTAAATGTGTTGAAGCACACATTCAATAATCCTCCCAAGCCTATCCTTCAGGCAAAACAAAGCATTTAAAATCATAACATATTAGGCACACTTGACTCACTTCCTAAACAGAGGACTGAAAATAGGAAAAAGTGCTATTGCAGTTTGACTGAATGGCTCACATCATGGCATCATACGGAATTAATTCTGTGCACAGTAGGCTCGTTTTAGTATCCAGCAAAACATAGCAACTCCTAAATTTTGTAGTGTTAAAGCAAGAAGTAGGATATAATAAGAATTAAAAAAAAAAATCCTACCCACATGCATTTTGTACATTGGATTTCATTTGCCAGACTTAGTTAACTACAACATACTAGCCAAATCACACTGACAGAAATATAAAATACCCACCTGTTTTAGGGTCAACGGAGAAATATGGCTGTCCTTGAAGAATACTGTACACTACTCTGGCGCTGTTTCCATACGTTGGGTCATCTGCATCTGTGGCTGTCACCTGTAGAACAGACGTACCTGTATATACAGGAAAATAGAAGTTAATGGATAATAAAAAGAATTTTCTGACAAATATAATATTTTAGATGCATTTTTGAAACCTCTACAGTCCTCATATTCTGCAATTGCCAGATTAATAACGTTTCCTCTATATGTTATTAACTATAATATTTTTTCAGGTAAACTGTTTATACTCATTTGAAAAAACATTTTTTCTCTTTCTCTATATATGTATATGTAACTTAATTACATATATATAAACATAAATAGTAACTACACAGCATGTGCATTTATGCATGTTCACACATGTAGACCCAAACTTGGATATTGCTTAGGCTTCTGAACAACTCATATTTACGGACTTCTTTGGCCCAGCATTAAAATATAGGAATAACAAAACAGGTTGCTCTCATGTAATTCTGCATCTGAAAGTGGCTTCGCAGTTAAATTAGCCACCAAAGTATCACATCTTAGTTTTGAGGAGTGTTTTCGAATTGAATCCCTTGATCTCCCTCACTTGTCATACTTTGATTTGCCTCATGGAGCAGTTTCAGAGCATGCTAACTAGATCTCTTCGGATGAAACTAAACCAGAAGATGTGCTTTAGCAGCACATCTGATTTATTCTGATTGCTAATTGGCATTTAATCTCAGAGACCAGATGAGCTAGTCTGAAATAAGACTTCCCAAAAACTATGGTCGGAATATCAGATCCTCAGTTCCAACTCTTTAATTTCATAGATCAATTTCCACTGCACAGAACTGTTTGTTAATGTGCACACCCTCTGTGTACACTGGGAATAGAAATACCTAAAAACATGGAGTCTCACTTGGAGTACAGCAAAGCAAGCACGCAAATCTTTGCAGACTTGGATTCTTCACTTTGAGAAACTATTCATTCATTTGTGCCATACTGACTTTGACACCAAAAGCTCCTTTTATTTATCTCTACTGGAGATTTAATAAAGGCTACAGCAAATGCGTCTTCATACTTACAGTGTCTTCTGGTCTCTGAATAGCCCAAATGCATACAATCTCTATTCACACAACAGATATAAGGATACCTTGATGAATTTGAAGATTAATATTGTAATAAAATCAAGCTGGATCTAGTAATCTGTTCATAGTTATTCAGGAGTTAATGCTAAAACTGACTATATTACTGTATTTGGGTTTATGTGGGAAGGTAAATAAATGTGAATTAAACTTACTGTATTTTCTTAAATTGTTCTAGGAAACTATTCAGTCATATTTATTTGCTACCTCAACTTAGAATAAGAGTTCCTGCAAATCACATCAGATCAATTCAAAGAACAGAAAATGCATATTTTCCCCTATTCTATAGCTTATCTAAATACTGTAATGATGTATTTCTGTAACACAGTTTGGCAATACTTTCCAACTTGAGGTGGAAAAGCTGTGACCTTTCTGTCTTCTAGTTAAGCTTGTTGTACTCAAGGGTGAAGGCCTGTCCACACTAATTTGCTGTTTTACCTTTATTCATGACTTCATTACTTTATGTTGGAATCCTGTGGAATCTTGAAAGATTAATAGGTTACTGATACACAATGATTTTTTTTAATTGCCTACAACAAAAACATACCCATCCAATAGGCATAGTCAGTCACCTACCAGAGTTTGCTACCCAGAATGCTGAGTAAGTTCTGTATCTTTTTTTCTTTAGATTTTCCTGCTTCCAAGAAAACAGGGACCAACAGTTGCCTACTCATCTAATGGGCTGAGTTCCCATTTGTACTTTTTCCCAAAGTTCTAGAAAATCAAGGTAGGTTTTGGAATGGATGAACAGATTTTGGCTATTTCAGAAGAATAAATAAACCAGAAATACTGAGATTTCATGGTTCTCATTCTTCAGAGACTCTTCTCTCTGTATTTTAAAAGGTAGGGGATAGAATCTGAGTGCTTGTATTGCTCATTGATGTGGGACAAAGAAACAGGGCTAGTGAAAGGTGGTATCTCACAGAAGCAGCTAACAGGTCCTATTAGCATGAATGGAACGCTATTACACCTTAAATCTGCCACAGTCATTTTCTAATACATCTGTATCTCTCCCCTAAGAAACACCTGATAACAATAATTTGGTATAGAATAGCACTGAATAGTGTCAAAGTGTTCTTTTTCCGTCTAAAAGAACACTTAGAATCACACGGTTTAACTCAACCCCCCACGCCACCTCTCAAACCCTCATTCAGTGCAATGCAGCTCATCAAATGCCTAACTTCTCTGTATTACACAAGTATGCTCAGCATCTTCTAAAATATACTGGCCTTTTGCCTAATTCTTGCCTGATTTTCTGAGTCAAGAGGCAAGGCAGCTTGTGAAAGCTGCAGCTTAGAATGCCTTGCAAGAAAAAAGGTAAAAAGCATGCCTTTACCTTCCAGTTATTCCTTTCAAAGTTAGCATCATTCAGATCAACATGACAGATAAATCACCATTCCACATATATCTATACCATTCAGATTCAGCATCCGTTTTTGCCGTTGAGCTACTTGTAACAAAGGACTTATACAGAAAAGTATACGGTACAGCTGCCTTGCTACTTTTAATGTTAACAATTCTGAAGAAAATAATCTAATACAAAAATAAGGATCTAATTTCCCTGGAGACATCAGAACAGATATGAATATCGGACCCAAAGGCATACCTTCCATACTTTATTCACTAACCTACTGTGAAGGGACCTGTCAAGAAAACCTCAAAATTTTGCTATGAAAGCATTTTGACACTCCAGTTAGGCAATAAAAAAGACTTTTTTCCCCAAAGCGGAGGCTCTGCTTGTTCAGAATACAACTACCATTCTACATGATTTCCCGCTACAGTTTAGAGATTACATATTGGGAATTCTGTTTTCTTAGCTAATGCTTTATACAGAGCTGTAAAATATGTCTGTATGCTCTGAACACCACTCTGTAAGCTTTGCCTTTTTTCTGTTACCAAAAATAAGGATAATTTCATTTGGGAAAGCAAGTTGTAGTTTTATTTCAAAGTCTCTTCTTTTGTTTTTCTCTTTTTTAAAATATGTTTACAATAAAAATTTTGTAAACTTATATATCAAAGAAAAGCTGAAGGGAAATACTTCAATCTGCCTCTCTGAAGAAAAAAAGTTTAATGTTTAATGAGGCAGTTCAATAAAAGACGTCTGCTGAGCACTCAAGTCTGCATGCATGAATTTGCATAGTTTGCTGCACAGTTAAAATCTCAAATGGATCAATATTTAAAATAAAGTAAAAGAAGTAAAAAAAAAGGTGGAATTTAATAAACAGAGGGATTACCTGTCTAACTAAAATAATTCTTAACATTCTCTTAAAACACTAAAAAGTCAACACAATGTGTTTTAGTTTCATTCTCCATTAGAAAATAATCATTTCACTAGGAAATCAACACTTCGAGTCCAACAACTGTATTACTGATCCAAGCCTTCAATGTAGAAAATCCTAATATTTTGTTGTCAACTATCTTCATTTGAAGATAAAAGCCAAACAACTCAGGAAGATAAATAGGCATTTCACATACAAATCATATTAATGAACACCATTAATATTGTCTTCCAGACTGTCTGAAATTATGACTACCTCATAGTATAATACCCTGGAATGAAATTCAGAATGGTCCAGTGTATCTATTAATTTCCTAAGTAGAATTTATTAGGAATGCTCTTCTTATGCATGACCTAAACACTAGAAAATTTAATATGCAATATTTCACTGAAGCTGTCTGAAAATGAGCAGATATGGAAGGCTTTTACTGATCAAAAAATATTTTTACTTCCTTTTACATTTAGGTAACGATGACTCATAAACCTTAAAATAGACCATAGTTATATCTCTCAATAAGCTCTTTCAGCATAATACATAAAGCATAAATAATATGTTTGCTTTGTGCCACAGTGATCCAATATTTGAAAAATAATGTAACAAAAATTACCTGTACTTTCTTGTCAGTGACCCAGAAAAACAAGGCCACAGAGGTCACACAGAAAGGTCCTACAGCTTTTAAAAGTAGAACAAGAAAGTTTGATTTTGTGGGGAAAATACCAGCTAACTTCTTGAGGAGACAGACAGGAACCTGCTGCTGAAACTAAACAGCATAACGAGATCAAAAAGACCACCTGCCACTCAGCATGAGTGCTGTTACAGAGAGACAGTAACATTGAAAGTTCTTTAAACGACCATGTGAAAAAGTGGAAGAAATTTTTGAAGTAGTGAAGCATGCTTAGGAATTTATAAAATAACAACATGAATTTCAGTTAGGTATAGACTCCATAGCTAAATGTTGAACAACATGCTAATTACAGAACTAATAAAAACAGCACAGATCCCTGTGCCTCGATTATTTGACAGAAAGAATGTATCCTGTGGAAGCAATAATAAAATTAGCCTTCCTGAGGCTGCAGACAATAAAATGTTTTCAGTATGCAACAAACACAAATAAATCAATAAGGGAAAAAGAAAATGAAGATCATAAATTTCCAATGAAAATATAATGTATACCTACAGTAGATTGCCTGTACGGCAGGACATGAAAATTCAGTTTTATTCACACAACAGGAAAGCTTTGTGGAATAGATATTTTAATGATTTACCTCAGGTACAAACAACAAAGTATTTAATTTATAAAACATATGCATTAATGCTTTATTTTATGACTAAATCTTCCTTGGTTTACCATAATCCACTCTGTTTTATAAGCCAAATTGCCATCCCAGACTATTTGAATTGTTCATTGGAAAGCAGTATCTTGTATTGTTGTACAGTAATACCAAGATTCAGACTACTACAGAATTATGACTAACATCTATGTAAGCATATTACATTTTGAGAGCATGAAAAAAGGAGAACTTTTATAAATAGACTGACCAAATAAAAAATAATTATATTAGCTGCTTTTGACTTTGAGGATAACATTGATTTCCTTTCCACTCTCTTTCCTCCTATGCAGAAAATAAAAGGTTTCCACAGGGAAAAAAATAATCAATTAATTAAAATGGTCTCTATCAAAGACAAAGGAAACTGAAGAAAGAGGAAGACAGAGTTATGCATTTTTGGAGACAGACGATAAAGGAAATGAATTTCACATCAAGACAGTGAGAGACAAGAGGCAACTGAGATAAGAGCTCAGATGCTACTGAAATGACCTGCAATTCTAACAGTAAAGCTTTGTACCACAGTGAATTATTAAAGACAATTGAAGAGGTTTCATACAGGCCCACAAAATTCTTACTGGGAGCTCTATCCCCTCGCTGTCGTACAAAGGTGTATCACCTAAATAGTCCTGGTGTGATGACATTGCCCTCAGAAATATTGCCCTTCTTTAATTCTCTAAATTTATCTCGGGAGTGATATTTGCAATAGTATGCTTAGATGATTAAAATAGGGAATTCTACATTAAAAACATGTTCTGTTATATGCACTAGCATCACTGTGTAGATGGAATGGTGATCTACATGTTTATAGCTCTGAGAAGTAACACATGACCTCAAGTAAGTCAGTATTTGAGAGGAAGCTATGGTTTAAGAGAACAATAAACAATTTGCAAATTATTTTAAGGAATGAAAATATATTTGATCTATAATTTGAAAATTCTTATTCGCTAGATACTGACCAAACAAGAATGGCTAATAAAGATTGTTCTTCTGGTAGAGACCCAGAAGAGGCTATTAGAAATAATAATGTTAATAAATAATGACATTAAAATGTGAGAGGAGGCAGAGATAGAAATTACAAGCAAAGATGAGGTAGCGGCTCCCAGTCAGAGCGAAACATGCTGTGGAAAGAAGAAAATTCATAAAAGGGAAGTTGAAAGGTAATATGGGAACAATGAACTACAAAAGAAAACAACAGAAGGAAATAAAAAGGGACCAAAGAAAGCTGTTTCTCTTTTCATGCAATCCTGTTGCATGAGGGACCACAGGAAAAAAATGTTTAGAGTTCTCCATGACTGAGAAGAGACATCTGAAATGGGAGTTCTCCACTGTGGGCAGACTTGGAAGACAGGAGAGGGCTACAAAGGGAGAAAGGTACTACAAACACCTACGAAGAACAAAGTATTGGAACAAGACAATTACGACGCAGACAGGGAGATTATTTTTCAGAATATCAAGTACAGAGGACATTTTGAGAAGAAACCCGAGGAACTATTCCTATTTGTCAGTGTAGTGGCAGTGGTAGTGAGAGAAAGAATGAAGAGGCAGTAATAAAGTCAAGGTAAAAGAAAGAGCATGGGGGAAAGTTATTATATCCTTTTAAAGCATAGTATTTAGTAAGCTTGAGAGTCTATTTAATACAATCTCATTTTACATGTTAGATAGGAAAGAATACTTATTCTCTCCTTTGTACAAGATTAACACCACTTAGGTACATAAAAAAGCCACTGGTGTACAAATCAGTCTCTGCTTCCAAACTGATGTTCTGAACCCCATGGTTCAGAAATAAGATTTAATGTATTTTAGTCTTTCCAGGACTAGCATGATTACTACCTGTTTGCAAATATTTTATATGCTACACTTTATTTGTATATATAAGAAAAGAATTGTAGATATGTTTGGAATGCTCTATTTTTACCATGCATATCTGCAGTGGAAACTGTGGTTTTGCCCTGCTTAGTCTCTCCACATGAAATATTTCTTGGCATACAGTGAAACTGTAAGCAGTTCGAACAGTATGCAGACTTCCATAAACAGATTAAACTTCCCTCATTACACAACCACGTATGTCTGAACTCAGTATAATAATGTCAGGTGGTACCAAGTAAGATGAAGCAAATGCAGATTCCCAGGTTAAAATGAATTTCACTTATCTAGGAAAGTCATACAAGGTGCCCTCCCATCCAAAATAATTATATTAACAAAATGCCATACCTGACTTTCATGTATGGAACATAACACTTTTGTTATTTTCTGGTCTGTTCCTACGAGTTATCATTACCATTCAAAGTGATCAAATGATGACAAACCATTAAGATTCAATGACAACAATCATTCATTCTTATATGTATGATCAATATTGTTATGAGTAACTACATGTATTTTAGTATTTTTCCCTTTTAATTCTAAAAGTTCTGCTTTGCAGAAGTTAAAGTCTATCCTCTGCTAATTAGATATACAGAAAGGAGAGAAGAACAAATTATCTACTTTTTACTTGGGATGTAGTTTCTTAGATGGGATGTGCAGGGATTTGAGTGGAAAGGGAAAAGAGTGTGTCCATGAGGTATCTATAACTGTCCTTTCAGTATTAAAAGACTGCAGATGTATTTCACAAAGAACAGTCATCACAGTTAAGCTTTCTTAAAAAATATCTAGCACAAAAGTCATATTTCCATCTTCCTATCCTAAACTAGTTATGCAGCTTTGATGTTGTCATATTAGAGGAAAGTTATAAACTAATTTCAACTCCAGCCAAACCATAAAGAAAGAAAACTGATTGCATAATGTAGCACCTGGAAGAATAAGGACATCTGAACTACATTTCTAACAGGGAAAGCCAAAGATAAGTACTTTTTTGAACTTCACTTCACTTTATAAGAAACTTAATATAGGTAAGTAAACATAGGAAATTATGGTTTAAAATAACCTAGAAAACAACTGCTACTTTGTTTCAATCTGTGAATTGCATAGATTATTCCTGAAGACATAACAGAATGCAATAAAGTGTGTAGTTAAATAAGGATATATAAATACATCTTGTTTCTAGACTGCAAAGTACCATTTGCCCAGGAATGTCCGTTAAAGCATTCAAGAACGAGTGACCCTCCTCTACAGTAAGCGCGCGCGTGTGTGTGTGTATACTCTTTTCTTAATAGGAATGTCCCAAGTAACATACAAGGTTGCATTTGATATCTTCTTAGCATCTCTTCTCAACTGTAATGTCTTTTGCATACAATCAATGATACAATAATGTGTCATAACTTTGTCAAACAGTATGTGGTATTTTCACATCTTAAAAGACTGTTGAATAGAACAATTTGTTTTCCTTACCCATTTCAGACATCTCTGGCACAGTAACAATATATGGTCCATCTGTAAATTTTGGTGCATTGTCGTTGATATCCTGCACTTTGATAATAAATTCAGATTCAGGTTCAAGTGGCTTGTTTGTCCGTCTATCAATAGCTTGGGCATGAAGCACATAGTGTGTCTTCTGCTCTCGATCTAGGCTTTTGGTTGAATGGATGTCTCCAGTCGTGTCATCAATAATAAATATAGTCCCCGCCCCTTCTCCAGTAAGAATGTATTTGACTGATCCATCACCTTTGTCGGAATTGGAGTGCAGCTGTAGAATATATACACATAAAATCATATAAAATCACATATTAAATTTCATAAAAGGTTATTGCACATAAGATATAAAAGCTATAATATTTCTGCTAGCACTGTTTTACTTAGTTTTTAACCTTCCCACCTCTCACCATAATTCCTCATGTGCTATTTCTGGCAAGTCAGTCATTTTGTTCAGGGTCATTTCCACCCAACATAGTTCATTTTTTAAGCTGGGATGTCTTGGGTTCTACGTCCATCCTAGAAAACTTCCCAAGTCAATAATATTCTAGTAACTGGGGTGTTTTTTAATTTACTTTGGTTTGGTTCTAGTCCTTCTAGTAGTTATCTTACAGCACTCATTGCTAGAAACTGCCTTAAACACTAAGCCTGAAGCAGTCACACTCAGGATTGTTTGCTTCAAGGATTGTAGTTCAGTCCCCCCACCTATGTTATCTTCTATGGCCTCGAGGACAGCATCTTTTACTGCAAAAGGAAACTGTGTATTGTGGCAGAGGCAGATGTCTGTTCAGTATTACTTTGTTACTCAACAAAACACAGCCATTTTCTCTGAGTTTTGTTTGTTTATTTTTAATTAGTAAGTCACCTAATTTGCTTATATTTAAATTATTTGTGATGAAATAATGAACTTTGACTGCTACTTTTAGCATTTTCATTGTTCCTAACACACACACTGTGCTAAAAAATATACGTTAAGTATATTATACCCCTCCTTGAGTAGAACAATCTTTATACTTATTGAGGAAAAAGGAAAAAAAGAAAAGTCACTAAGTAACCTGGTGTATTAAAAGAGAACATGAAACAGCTACCTATTAAGTCTCGGTGCTTCCATCTTGACTTAAGGAATTGCCTGTTTAGATTAAAAATGAACATGTGTTCTCTGAGAAGGAGGGATATTTTTTTCACAGATTGAGAAGCTTCAAGGTTTTTTTCTTTAAAATGACTTTGAGAACAGAATGTATTTATCGAGGTGCACAATGAGAACAAAGTGATAATGCAGAAACAAACAGCCTCAGGTACCGTGCAGTTATGTTGTGATGTTAAATCAGAAGGGAAACTTTCTAATTTTAAGAACTCACTCCTTCTTATCCCACTGCCCTGACTATCTCAGTACCTACAATGTGGCATTACTAAGTTTCTATATTGAAACTTTGCAAAAGGAGTAAGCATATGGGAGCTGATATTTTTCATCTCATGTATTAACTCTATGAAATTATGGTGTCATATATAATTTATATGTTGTCCCACAGGGGAGTTTGCAGGGTGTAAGGCTAATAAAACTAAGATTGTCAGCTCACATAAACTTTAGCGTAACTTCAGTTAATGTACCATATACTTATCAGAGCCACAAGAAGATCTGACTGAATAAACAAAACAAAACTGAGTCACCAGTGTGGACCACTTTTTTTATTTTGAAAATGGAAGAAAGAAAGAAGCAGAGAAATGGTCTGTTTACTTGGCTTTGCCTTTATAGGACAGCAGGACAGTCTTACACCTTTTCTTTAGAACAGCGACAGACAAAATTCTGGTTACATCTCTTCTTATCCTCAGAATAATATTATATTCTATTAACAAAGGAATAATTCACTCAATGTAAAATGCCGGGGACCCAAACTTCCTATAAAATTAAAATGTTCTCTGAAGTGATTTATTCCTAAAAACAAGAATAGCGGGTATTCTGGTATTCTAATCCTGGTTTGTTGGTATTCTAATTTTTCAGAAACAGAATTGTTTTTCTCTCACTACAGGTTCTTTTTTTGATAAAATGATTCCTAAGTGTTAGTGTTTTTAAATGTTAACATTTGCCTCATAAAGACTGTCTCTAATTTATGGGAAAAAAGCCACAAACAAACAAACCGAGAAACCCAGGAGAAAATTTGTATGCCTAGGAAAATGACAACTTTCCTGAGTTTATAAGGAGCTCAAGTTAAAACTATCCCAAATTGGAAAAGATCAGAAGAACTTCCATCCTCATCCTCTCCATTTAATGCCGCATGCATAGATGTAAAAGCTTATTCAGGCATATCTTATAGAGATCCCAGCAAAAATCACTGTATTCATAACTGGAATTATGAAATTATGAACCAATTAAGAAACATAGACAGGTTACATAGACAGGTAAGGAATCAATGCACTAAGGAACATCTGTAGAATTTCAGAAGTAAGCTTTCTTCAAAAAACCCAAATATCGACATAGTCATAGCGTTCCAATACCATAATGCAGAAAGGCACACTCAGAAATTCAATGTGATAGCACAAAATGCATGGAATATTTAGAAAAATTAATAACAGATATTTTTTGTTGTGAATAAACAACTATTTGTACTTGTCATCAGTGAAGGAAATTCAGGTACATTTTGAGTCAGAGGGCTTTTACATCTAACAAGTAATTACAGCTAAGAAACATAAAAGATTCTCAGATAATTGCACAGCCAACCAGTTATATGTTATTGCTGCTAAACATCATGTTACCCAACAAACTTTAATTCAAAAATGCAGGCAGGAATGTCATTAGAAGAAAATTATCTGGTAATAAACACTGAAAGCCTTCAATTTGCAGCTGGGTCTTTTACACCACGCTGGGTCTTTACAACACGCAGTTGTAAGGCAACAACTGAAAACAAGAGAAAGCTAAGAGAAGTTCCAGCTTCCTTACTTCCTGATATTTATTATATTGTTTTAAATATAACACTTTTATTTACACCTTTTAATTTCTAATGCTGAATTTTAAATTCACGTAGGAGGATTTTCCATAGCCCTTCTCCTGCATAACAAAACGGTCTTTCCTTTGTCAGTTGGTTTGTATTTCAGTTTTTCTGTAAAGATTAAATAACTATTTGTCTTCTTTAATACTCCCATCTCAGTACAAATTGGCCGAAGTTGAAAAATAGCAAACGCTTATTTGCAGTATGTGTTTTGCTGAAGAGAGCCCCTGGGAATCCCTGCTTAAGACAATGCCTACCAGATTAATGAGAGATTCATGTCCCTGAGCATGGTGCGCTTCTTTCTTTTCCCTGTGTACTATGAAATCATCTCCACAACAGGTGGTTTATTCCACAAAAGCATTTCTAATTAGAATAAAGGTGATTCACCACTTAGGTTACAAATACATGGTTTGGGAGACTCTATTCCTGCAGCTATTTCTACAATGGCTTATAAAAGACAGCAAGGGAGCAAAAATCTAGCTGGACAACAGTGGAATCTCTCGCTGCTTGGGACTGCTATAACTATTTCTCTTTCTCATGAATTTGACAAAGAGGGGGATGCCGCTAAGAAATGTAGACTCAAGCCAACCCATGTTCTGTTCATCAGTTCAGACCCAGCTTGTGTGACCTGGGGATGTTATCTCAACCTGGATCCCTAGAAAGGCTGTAGATATTTCATCCCAATGAATGGTGGCCACCACCTCTGACAATGACTACCACAAGATGAGGCACTCACATGCTGTAGTAATGTGCATAAATAGCTTAGGTAAACACAACATGTGGTGTTATTTTTCCCCCTGCTGTGCCAGTCAGAGACAGAAAGTTGGAACATTGAGGGAGTCTCTTAATTTAAAAAGAAATACAAATGCATAGCAAACCCAAACATGATTACTCATAGTGTTGAGCTGAGCACTGAATGGATTACAAGGCAATCATGCCAAACATTAGAACACAGCTCTCCGCTTGCTGTATTAGAGGTTTTAACTATGACTGTGAAAACGTTACTGAAAATGTCTTTCAGTAGGTCTTGATTTCTGATAGTCCACCTCATCTAATGATTAATCTGTGATACTATGCTACGTAAAGAAGCTTTTTTTTTCCTTCTTAAACTGTTTCAATTCGCTTCCCTAAACCATCTCACCTTAGACCCAAAATCCTATTTAAAAAAAGCCTTTGCAGACCAATAGTTTGCTTAGTTAACAACTAGAGACTAATACAGCTTGCACTCACCATTTACTTAGCCCTCTGTAGCTCCCCAGGGCTCCCCCAGACCCTGCCCACAGCTCAGGACCCCTGGGGCCATCAGCCTCTGTCCCAGCGATGCCGCAGCAGGGACAGTCTCCAGCTCCCCACAGCCCTGCCCTGCCTGGCCATGGGCCCTGGAGAGCCAAGCTCACCTGAGGGACCATGTCCCATCCCGGCCTCAGCCTGGCCCCATCCTGAGGGAGGTGCCCGATGGCCAGGGCGGGGGCTGCCCCAGTGGCCCCTTGGTACCCTGCTCCTGGCTGGCCCTGCCATGACCCACCTGCGGGAGCCCCCAGTGCCCCACTCTGCTGCTCCCTGACAGCACCATCTCCAATCCCCCCAACCTGCAGCCAGTGCAGGCTTCTGAATTCCTAGCGGAAATGCAGTTTCTATCCTAAGCGATGGGCTGGCTTCTGAAAACATTACTTACCGCTGCTGATTTAGTTATGCTCCTAACAGGAACATATCTATTAAATATTCTGAATCTGTCCACAACCAGAAGCTGCCAGAAAGTATTTAATTTTCATCCCCTGTTGGGCATTATTCCTGTCTTTATTTCTCTGAATTTTTAGGGAAAGAAACTGAAAATAACAATTGAGGAGCATATCTGGAATGTCACCTTTATCAACCCAGTGGGCTCTACTTCTTGACATATTTAATAACAGGTTGGATTCAGGAGATTCAGGATGATTTATGATGGTTCTTCAATCTTTAACTAGCCTATATCAGTAATATATGACTGATTTAGCAGAACACCAACCAAGGTGTCCTTGTTTTGCTAAGACTTAAACATTTTTCTTCTATCAGTCTGTTTAAATGTTTAACTTTCTTTTAGTATTCCTGCACATACTGCAGAAGGGCTACATTACCCAAAGGCATGATTTGAAGAGGTATACCAAACTTTTCAGCTAATGAGTTTTCTTTACATTCTCACATTGATTTTGATATAATGAGTCTTCGAATACTTATAATTTGAGGCACCAGCATATGAACTGGTGTAAAACGTATGCACAGATAGTGGCCTTATTGCCCAGCTAATACAGCATTGTAACTGCTAGTAACTCCAAAGTGGTCAGGTGGCTAAAGCCTAATTGCAAATCCAAACGGTCAGGTGGCTACTGCTTAGCTACTGGCCTTATTCACTACCCTTCGTCTTCATACATCTTTTACTTCATTGTTTTAACTAATGCTTAGCCACATCATACATCTAAACACTTAAGCATACATAATTGTCTAAAGTCAAGCAAATGACCACAAATAGGCAGAAACTACTGGACAGTAGAGAAGTGGGGACCAATGGGAAAGAAGTGCACCCATAAGTACTACAAAACCAATTAAAAAAAAATTGAGGAGGGAGCCAACATCCTGCTCTTGCTGGGAATGTGGGATGCTAACAACTCACAGTGATCGCCACGTTCCCCTGCACTTACCTAAGGAAGATTAGCTGTGACCGGAAACCATGTGTGACAGAAGAACAAGAAAGAAGCCTGAATAAGAGGGGCAGTTGTAACATAGAAGAGTTGTGTTTGTGTATTAATGATTTAACTGTATGACTGCTTCCCCCTGTTCACTTTAACTGAAAAATTTGGATCCTTATGGTATTTTAAGTGGACTAGTAATAACTTTTACAGTATTCTAATTGAACTACTAATAAATTCTTGAATCTAGATATGAGATTCTGTTGAAACCAAAATTTTATGAAGAGATTCTTATACATGTGCACATGGCTGTGGATGTTGTCTATTTGGACTTCAGTGAGGCCTTTGACACAGTCTCCCACAGCATTCTGCTAGAGAAGCTGGCAGCCCATGGCATTGACAGGTGGACTCTTTGCTGGGTTAAAAACTGGCTGGATGGGCGAGCCCAGAGAGTTGTGGTGAACGGTGCTAAATCCAGTTGGCGTCAGGTCTCAAGTGGTGTTCCTCAGGGCTCAGTTTTGGGGCCAGTCTTGTTTAATATCTTTATTGATGATCTGGATGAGGGGATTGAGGGCACTCTCAGTAAGTTTGCAGATGACACCAAATTAGGCAGGAATGTTGATCTTCTTGAGGGTAGGAAGGGTCTGCAGAGGGATCTGGACAGGCTGGATCGATGGGCTGAGGCCAATGAGATGAGGTTTAACAAGGCCAAGTGCCGGGTCCTGCACTTGGGTCACAACAACCCCAGGCAGCGCTACAGGCATGGGGAAGAGTGGCTGGAAAGCTGCCTGGCAGAAAAGGATCTGGGGGTCCTGGTGGACAGTCGGCTGAACATGAGCCAGCAGTGTGCCCAGGTGGCCAAGGCGGCCAATGGCGTCTTGGCCTGTATCAAGAATGGTACAATGGAATCAAGACCAGCAGGAGCAGGGAAGTGATTATGCCCCTGTACTCAGCACTGGTGAGGCCGCAGCTTGAGTCCTGTGTTCAGTTTTGGGCACCACAGTATCGGAGAGACACTGAGGTGCTGGAGCGTGTCCAGAGAAGGGCAATGAAGCTGGTGAGGGGTCTGGAGAACAAGTCTTATGAGGAGCAGCTGAGAGAGTTGGGATGGTTTAGCCTGGAGAAGAGAAGGTTGAGGGGAGACCTTATCACTCTCTACAACTATCTGAAAGGAGGTTGTAGCGAGGTGGGGTCAGTCTCTTCTCCCGAGTAACAAGCGACAGGACAAGAGGAAATGGCCTCAAGTTGTGCCAGGGGAGGTTTAGATTGGATATTAGGAAAAACTTCTTTACCGAAAGGGTTATCAGGCATTGGAACAGGCTGCCCAGGGAGGTGGTGGAATCGCCGTCCCTGGAGGTATTTAAAAGACAGGTGGATGCGGTGCTGAGGGACATGGTTTAAGGGTGGTTTCGGCAGTGTAGGTTATGGTTGGACTCGATGAGCTTGAAGGTCTCTTCCAACCCAAGTGATGATTCTATGATTCTATGACTCTATGAAATTAAAATCCCAAGCTGATTTGAAAAAAATCAAGAACTGTTGCGCTAGTCTAATGAACTTAATCAGAGTAGAAGTGGTTATGTAAATATAAACTTAAATTATTTTGAAATAACTACATTGAATGAACTTAAAACTTGACAAATAATAAATAATAAAAGTAATATGCACAGAACTTCAAAAGCAAAACATGAGTTCTGGTAGTGACACCACCATTACATCTTTTGAACAAAGTATTGTCTTCTGTTTGGTGAGCAGCACGTTCTTTCAAGGAGAGCAGCTGAACCTCCCCTTCTCAATTCTGTTGCCATTGCCAATCTAAATTGCCATTGTTAAACTAGACAACAAGAGGGCCCCAGCACAACACTACTACTGCAAAGTCTACCAATGTGTGCCCAGCCTAGAGGAATGACAAAATTATTGCCAAAGAACATGAGCTATGAGCTTTAGTAAAGCATAGGAGAAGATATTAAAAAAGAATATAGGCGTGTTACTTTAGTTTTGTTACGCAGAACTACTTAATGCTTCACTAAAAATATCAAAATGTATAAAGAATTAATGGTACAACACTAAAACACTGAATACAAAATATTTTAAACTTCTCTAATAAGAACTGCAATCATGTTGACTTCCTTTGATATCTATGTAGACACAACATGTAATTTAAAAGAAATCAGACAATCACTTAGCAGTAGTAAAAAGCACATATAAAATTATTCTGAATGGTGTACACTGCAAAATCAGAGTCTAGCTGATACTACTGAAATGTTCGTTGTGCCTATGCAGTAAACGCGTCCTCAGATTTGCCGCAGACTTGCTTCCTTTGGTCTGAGCTATAAAATATGTTTTAATGAAATATACTGCTCTGGGCAATGTCACACCTTTTGATGGAATTCTCAGAGGGAATCATTAGCCCAGGAGATAACTGTGTTATCCATAGCAGTGTCCAGAAATCAAGAAGAAGCTATTTCACACCCTTTTCAAACAGAGGAAAAAATACAGAATTGCAATTGCCTCCATCTGCTGAATGGGTTTTCTGAGATAGAAAAAAATAATTGGATTGCAATCATCCAAGAAAAACACAACTGAAACAGTATTAACTTCATAATATAACACTACAGCATGCAAACATCTGCAAGCTGTGCTCATCTTGCAAGACGTGCTTATCTGAAGTCCACTCCTTTGCTGCTGCTTTTGGGGTGACTGAGCAATGCAAACTTATGCGGGTGCATAAGCAATCACATCTGAAATAGCATCAGGTGTACTAAAGCTAACACAAGTGGTCAACATTAGGTCCTATTTTCTCTCTGTACAAAAGAAGTAGTCCAGTGAATGATAAGAAAAATAGAAACCAGAAAACTAAACCAACACAATAAATGTTTATGTATAAAACTGTTGTTTTGTTTTCAAAGAACATTATATATTTTCAAGAAAAATAGAATCCAAAATTGTACTTTCAGTGTACTATGTGTCTAAATAAATATAGAAGAAAAATACTTCCACTCTGCTGATGTTTTCATGTGAACTCTTTTCACAGCAGTAAGCTTTCACTTCAGATGTCTTTTATTTGGGCAAATGCTATGATGGGCAGAGAAACTATAGGAAAGTAGGATTTACTCAGCATATTCATTTTACATGTTTTAAAAGCTGGACAGACATCCTGTTGTAGAACATGATAACTAAAGTTTCCTAAAAGTGTAATTATGTAAATATACTTGGTTGCAGGTCCCAGAGCTAAAGGACTACAGCTTATTGAACCATTACTCTAAAACACGTCTGAAATTAAGTTGGTCTTTTTGCTTGTATCTTACTTGAAAAAAGATTATTTTTAAACAGAAAGCAAAACAAGACTCCTTATTCCCCAGTACTCTCCATAGCCAGAGGAGTTGTTTCGGAGTGGAAGCACACTGCCTTTAACTCATTAAATACTCATCTACAGTGATACTTATACAGAATGGCCATGAGATGTTACTGTAAGATAAGTGCTTGACTGTCATATCACAAGGGGAAAGGGATAAAACTAGGCTCCTGGAGATAAGCCTAGGGGCGGCATGCCAATATTTGAGGTACGATGTGCTAGCGAGGTCCTTCAGTCTGATGTCTCAGTGGAGGTAGGGGACGGTGATCCATGCTGCAGCAAAGACACGAGGGCTATTGTTGTATCAGAAACCATGAAAGTACCTGACAATTGTCATGTAGGAATTAAGGCTTCTCCCTGAAAAGAGGTGGCGGGATCAACAGGCCAACTGAAGTGCATATACACCAATGCACACCGCATAGGCAACAAACAGGAGGAGCTGGAAGACATTGTACAGCTGGAAAACTATGATGTGGTTGACATCATGGGACTGTGGTGGGATGACTCGCACAACTGGAGCGCTGCAATGGATGGCTATAAACTCTTCAGAAGGGATAGCCAGGGAAGGAGAGGGAGTGCGTAATCCTGTATGTTAGGGAGTGTTTTAACTGTCTAGAGATTAATGACGGTGATGATAGGGTTGTGTTTATGGGTAAGAATCAGGGGGAAGGCCAACAAGGCAGATATCATGGTGGAAGTCTGTTGTAGACTGCCCAACCAAGATGATGAGGCAGACAAAATATTCTATAAGCAGCTAAGAGAAGTCTCACAATCACTAGCCCTTGCTCTCATGGAGGACTTCAACTTACCAGATGCCTGCTGTAAATACAATACAGTGGAGAGGAAACAGTCTGGGAGGTTCCTGGAGTGAGTGAAAGATAACTTCCTGATACAGTTGGTGAGGGAGCCAGCTGGGGAAGGCGCCCTGCTGGACCTGTTGCTTGTGAACAGAAAAGGAACGGTGGGTGATGTGACAGTTCGAGGCCATCTTGTGCATAGCAATCACAAAATGGTAAAGTTTTCGATTCTTGGAGAAGAGGGAGGTTAGAAAAACTGCCACCTTGCACTTCCAGAGAGAAGACTCTGTCCTCTTTAGGGACCTGGTTGAGTCCCTTGGGAGGCAGTCCTGAAAGGCAAGTCTATGGTGCTGGATGGGATTGACCCAAGGGTACGGAGGGAGCTGGCAGAAGTGCTCACCAAGCCACTTTCCGTCATTTATCAGCAGTCCTGGCTCACCGGGAAGGTGCCCATTTACTGGAAGTTAGAAAACGTGATGCCTTTCTAGAAGAAGGGCCGGAAGGAGGATCCAGGAACTACAGGCCTGTCAGTCTGACCTCAGTGCCGGGGAATATTATGGAGCAGATCATCCTAAGTGCCATCACAGGGCACATAAAGTACAACCAGGTGTCAGGCCCAGTCAGCATAGGTTTATGAAAGGCAGGTCCTGCTCGACTAACAATATCTCCTTCTATGACAAGGTGACCCACTTAGTGGACAACAGAAAGGTTGTGGATGTTGCCTACCTAGACTTTAGTAAAGCCTTTGACAGCATTTCCCACGGCATTCTCCTGGAGAAACTGGCTGCTCATGGCTTGTATGGGGGTATTCTTCGCTGGGTCAAAAACTGGCTGAAAGGCCGGGCCCAAAGAGCTGTCGTGAATGGAGTTAAACCCAGTTGGCAGCCGGTCACAACTGGTGTTCCCCAGGCTCGATATTGGGGCCAGTTCTGTTTAACATCTTTATCAGTGGTCTGGGCAAGGAGATCGAGTGCACCCTCAGTAAGTTTGCAGACACCAAGTTAGGCGGGAGCATTGATCTGCTTGAGGGAATGAAGGCTCTAGAGAGGGATCTGGACAGGCTGGATCAATGGGCTGAGGCCAATTTTATGAGGCTCAACAAGGCTAAGTGTTGTGTCCGGCACTTGGGTCACAATTTACTCAGAAATAAGAAAACAATTCAGATTTTAAAAGCCTCAAACCAGATTCCAGTCTATCCAGCTGTGATACCATTAGACAACGCTGAACCTGGTAATTCCCAGAGAAAGTGGGAGCAGATGGATTTCTGATGCCATTAAAAAATTATTCCTAGAGGGCTACAGGATTTTGGAACATTTTGAAACTCATCTTTTCCATACCATCAGAGAATCAGCATTAATAGGAAGAAAAAGAAATGGTAAATTAAACTACGAGAGATGAAAACTAGATTTTAAATTAATGACAAAAAATTCTCAAGATCTAGGCCAGTGAAGACCTATTCTTCTCTGGAAAACATTACACATCTGAGACAACAATGGAGTAAAAATACAGGTTCTGTTTCCCTACACTGTTTCTGCAGACTTTCTACAGATGCTCTTGACCTTCATTTCTGGTGCTTGCTTAGTCAAGCTACTCCTATTGCAGGTTTGGTTTTTTGGGGTTTTTTTGTTTGTTGTTTTTTTGGGTTTTTTTAATATGCCCAAAGAGAGAATCAAACTCTGCTTTTCATTTCCATGTGCAGTATAGAGGGAAAAAAGGGAACATATCCAGTGTAACAGGGTCTTTCAAAAAGAAAATGGATATCTGCCCATACCGAACAGGAATGCCAACCTAAGGATTATTTCAGATTTTTCCAAATGAGAAAGAACTATTAGTTCTCTAAAACCCTGATGAATTCCACATTATGTGTGATCTCCATGTATATAGCTTCTCCTGCTATTAATGGGAGGGATAGAAATAGCTCACTGGAGCACAGAGCTGTAAGTGTAATAGTACTCAAACTCTTATGAAAAGTATGATTTATTTGTTTGTTTGCTTGTTTGTCTGAAAGTGCTACAGCAAATGCTGTTTACTCTATGAAAAATACCTTAAGACGGCATGTTCATTTTTAAGCTCTGGAAAAACAACTCCACAGTGTACCCACGTGATATTCTAAATTACTTCTTTCTCCTTTGCTCTTCCTAAATAATATTATAAAGATAAAAATAAATATGTGATTTTCTGATGTAGTATTTGAGCCACGTAAAATCAACAAGAGAAAACGTTATGTTAGGGACTCGATTACTTATCCAATTACAGAGTTTGATTAGCAAAAAAATATTCTGTGGAAAAGTTCAAGGAGATATAATTAATTTACCAGTTTCCTTTTATCCCATCCTTCCAAAAATCTCTCACACATTTTTGGTTTTGATGTCTTTGAAGCTAATTTGCTGAGAAATTTATAAGACTGTGGAAAGAAAACAGGTTAGCTACTGTCCAATGGCTTCTATTTCAGGTGAAAAAGTTGTTTCATTCTGAAGAAACTGAAAAGAACACACTACCATGCATTATCAAGAACTGCAGAGATCACTATTTCAAAAGAATTTCATCTCCATATTTTTGTGAGCTCCTTATCAACTCATGTTATACACTTTTCCAGATAAAACAAATGCATGTTTTCATTACTGAGGGGGTTTAAGTTAATTTTATTTATTAACTGTTCTTTGTTATATACTTTTTTAAGATTAGAAAGTGGTATGACAATATTGAATATCAGAATATTGATTTATTTGGGTACCTATTCACTGTTTCAACAGTATTTAACATTAAAAGGCATGTTTTTGGTTTTGTATCTGGAATGCCATTATGTGGCCTCCAGCTTCTGTAGTTGTTGTGTGAAATCTAGATTTGTAAAAAAATTGCTTCGGTATATATTTTCCATTACACATCTCACAAGTGACCACTCTTCTTCTATAACTCCCTTAGAAAAGAATATGATTTTTTTCCTATAATCACAGACACTTTTCTTCTTCCTGTAGTGTAGTACTCTGGCTGTTTGCAAGAAGCAAAAAGTACTACATGGAAAAAGAGCCCTGTAGCATCAGGATGAGGAAATGTTTCCAGAAATTTCTTTAAAAGGTCACTAACGCCTCAAAATCCAGTGATAATGGACAATGCCAACCATGCTACTTTCGACGTCTTAGTTGGATAAGGCAGAAGATCCAAGTTCGCAGCAGGAGCTTATCATTAGCCCCCTCCACAAATGTAAGTCATGTAATGACTGCAATAAAAAAGTGATAAAGTTGTCACGACTGCTACAGTGATGACTATGCTTTTACAAGTAGAAATAAAGAAATAGTAATATATAAACCCCAGTGAACGGGAATGAAAACAACTGTCCTTAACTTTAACATGCTTTTTATGAACTGTTACAAAAGCTTTCTGGATGTCCTGCAGATGTAAACTGGGGAATTTCAAGAATCTTTTTTTGTGTATTTCCATGCTTCACACATGGATTATCAAGAACTAGTATAGTTTCTAAGCTCACGACATTTTAATCAGGTAATTCTTAGCAATAAGCACAATTTTTTCAAAGGGGTAGCAAGCTACTGCTTCTGAATTCTAGATCTAGAGTTATCATGACCCCGATCTGCCCATAAACATCTGTCTTGCCACCACTGAAAGGCTTTGATTGTAAGACCAAGTAAACCTCTCATTATTTACATTGGGTTCAGTACAACTTCTGGACAAGTAAAACACAAGTTCTGAAAATGTTTACAAACCAATTTTATATCACAATTTATGATTGACTGCCATTCTGAGTTAACAGCATTCCTATAGAGGCATTCTGTAACATGTAATCTTTTGCTACTTTTTCCACCTGACAATGTAATTGCAAGTCCTGCATGGTATCTTTTCAGCACAGTACAGAGCATTTCCATCCTTTCACAGACAACCACCATTCTTCATTGTGACTGACAACACACATTCTAACAATGAGGAAAAGAAATTATGCTAGACTTTTGAAATAGCAACCAAAAAGACCAATCCCTCTAAATTTTCAGAAACCCATACTTAGATTCCAGATATGCTTAATTGTTCCTGCATTAAGGATCCATGAAATGTCTGTTTCTAAAAGCAGCTGTGGTCGATTTTTGTATAACGGTCTATGCAACAATGTCCACGAAACAGGTATCTGCAGATGAAATTTTAATGTAAAATTGTTTAGCACTTGATATTCTAATATTTCCAAGCAAAAAAAAATTATATTAAAATTCTCCCATACATTAAAAAAACATGGAAAATATGCCGAAGAATTTATCTTAGGTAGCTTTCAATACATGTATATTTAAAAATTAAATAGAACCGTCTCCTCAAAGTTCTAAATTTCTCATTGAAAAAATACTTATGTTCTTTGCTGTCCATTGTGAAGTCACATATATTTGATACTTGAACTTGTTTTCATTTGTCTGCAGGACAGACATATCCCAATCACCAAATTATCCAGAATTTAGCACAAGAAAGAGCTAGTTGAGAACTACTTTCTTCCATAGTTATCCTTTGATGGTTTTTAACAGAAAGTATTTCAACAAAGCAGGTCAGACCCTCATCAATTTACTGAAACAAACTAATATATTCTGCATCTTACATGTGCCACAAAATTTATGTTTCTCATTAAGGACTGTCCTATATTCATAATCATCTAATTCCAATAGGGAACACTAATGTTTTCCTTCTGTACATGTAAGGAATCCCTGACACGCTGTTCCATTCACTGCTATCACTTATTAAAATAAGTGATTAAAAAAAGCCTGTTAAAATTTGACCGTTCTCCAGGACCAGTATTTCAAGTACATTAAATGCCATGTACAAATTACTCACACTTTGAGGCAATGCATTCCTCTCCTTCATGTTTGTTATGTGTATGGTGATATATCAATACAAATGTCATTTATCATGAACATTTCAGTGATTTTTTCTTCCCAGAGACTCTCTGGCGCATTCTCCCCTCTCAAAAACATTCAGGCAGAATAGGATTACAATCTCTAAAGCTACTGGCTGCCAAGAAATGGTTAGGTGCAAATGATGCTTTAAAAGAGTATGTGTAAAATGCTAGGGAAATTAATATAAAAATAGTTTTGTTTCACGAAGTAATGAAATGACCATTAATATATCTACTACTAGATATTCTTGCTAGCAGTACAAGGAGGTGTCAACACAGAATACCTACAGTCTCCTTTGGATGTACAGTTCACTTATTAACATACGGAACCCAGGGGCCTGATTCAGATCTTCCAGTGTCTTTTTACTAACCTATTTTCACTAATTTAAGTGGAACTTAAAAAATATTTATTCTTTTTCAGGAAAAAATAAAAATATATAGCTTGGTACTGCAAACACCCACTGAAGACAAGCTTTGACTCAGTCATCCTAAAGTGTGCAAATATTACTCAGGTTACTAACATCAAATTTATTCCACATAAGCAGTAATCTAGTAGGTTACTATGTTCACTAGTACAGTATAGCCCTAACAGTGGAATTCACGGCAATAAAGCAGACTGCTAGTTATGCAGCAGAAATATTTTATTTTGATAAGAGCTCAACTATTTTTTTTTTTCTCAAGTGTTAATTTTTAACATTATTTAATCATCTGGAAATATGTCCCTTCCAACCCTAACAATTTTGTACCATCAGAACTAAAGAAAACTCAGAGAAATGTTGGAAATGTAGTGAATATAACATTCACTAAAGGTGTGCTCAAGAAAACTCTGGAGAGAAACAGAATGCCTCCCACTCCTTCTGTTACTATAAATAAAATCTTTGTTCAGGCACAAATCCACACCATGAAGAATTTCCTATGTGCACGCGGAGCAAACCTACAGAATAAGTATTCAGCATCACAACAAATGTTGATGGGAGAAGTTAAACAAGAAAGACTGTATCAAATCTATTCCTCTGGAAATGTCAATGAGACACATTTTGTCTTTCATAAGAAGGATAACTTCCTGAATTGGCATAACTTGTAGGAAAAAAAATCTACATTTTGAAGGACAGGCACTAATAATTTCCATTAGTTTGGTAACACTAGCACTGAACCAGTTCTGTTTTATTTTAGAGTGACTTTTGATCTGTCCCACAATTACTTCCAATAGAAGCCATATTAAAAAATGTTGCAGATTTCTTATATCACTTGGAATAATATGTGGGAAATAAGCTTCAAAATTAAATGTTCTAACTTTCATTATTTGATGCCTGACTTTTCCTACAGATGCATAAGATTAGAAATAAGAAAAATTAGTGTATTTTAAATATGTTCATTTTTATTTAGTCATCAAATGGTTGCTCTTCTTTAAAAAAAAAGAAATTCATACTAAATACTTATTCTTACAAAGATCCTATGGTCTGAATTCTACAGCTCTTTATGATTTACATAAAGGAGAATTATTTATTTCTTTGGATTGGGTTCAGAATTGCTACTTATCAGTTTCATTGACACTTCTCCTTTCTTTTGAATTATGAAATGTAGAACATGAAGGAAATCCCACTGATGCCAGTGCGCTTTGGATAAGGCCATAAATTGTTTCAGTAGTAAATGGTAAATTCAAAGATGTTTCCTTTGATTTATAATGCACATACTACATATATATATATATATATAAAATGCATGACAAGATATAAATCTTAAAATAAACCTAGGTAACATCTTAAAGGGAGAAAACTAATTTAAGACCTCAGATTTTCAGAACTGAAGAGAAGGGGAAAAACAAAGTGGGGTGTGGTGGAATAGCCTCATATATCTGCAGTTAGATGACCTGGAAAAGATTGCTAAACTATTTCATTCTTTGATTATATTTTCAAGAATATGGTCATTTCACTGCCTCTGAAGCATTTGGCATTTCTGTGAACGAGTCACGTTGACAAGGGTATGCAGTGTTCTGCCATGTCAAAATAGCACTACTCAGATACCATTAAAGTAATGGCAAGCTATCTGGATACAGAAATTAAAAAAAATAGAGTTTCTCTCTCTTCAGACCCAGGACTAAATTCAAACATAATGAAAAAGGAACAAAAGGAGATAATGTATCCTGTTCTGAGGATGAAGGCCTATTGAGTTAAGAAATGACAATCCTTCAGCTGTCAGCAACATCTGCAGACGCGGTGTATCTAAAATACTACTTAGGCACTAAGTAATACAAGTCTCCATAGTGTTAATTCACAGTAGGTCATGAATGGCAGGATAAGATGGTTCTCTAAACATTAGAGAGGTATTATCTTATTAATTGCTTGCTCAGGCCCAGCCGTCCGTGTAAGCAAGTTCAGGGCAGGAGCAGAGACCTCTCAACCAAGCTGAATTCTGAGCTGCAGAGTATTCAGTAGTGGAGGAGATCAAAGGGAGAAGTTATCCAAAGTGAAGAGTTCAGATGGATTTTTCAGAGTGAAATTGCCTTCCCCCCCCCCCCCCCCGAAACTGCAGGTGGTTTGTTGTATTGAACCTTTACTCCAAAAAGACAGGAGTCCCACTCATCAGCTCAGGATATCACATTCCCATCTGAGTAAATTCTCCCCTCAAGTCCTTGAGGCTATCTTACAACCTTCTATTTTTTCAAAAAAATGCCATCACGCCTCTTCACTTTCTTTTGGTTTTCCCTCTTTTATCCTGTGTTCCCCTATATGTCCTAGCCTGTAATACATCTGTACGCTCTAAATGCACTGCAGTTCCTAAAAGCCCACCTCCAACTGCATTCACATTGAATGCATGAATAAACTGTGATGCCAAGGACACATGAAAATTTAAACATCAGCCTCTGGCATTTCAAATTTTTACTGAGGGAGATGCAGAATCTTGGGAGGATGATTGGGTGCAAAACTCTGCCTTAAATAGAGGGCTGTAGAAACATATATGGCCATAAAAGTGTACATTTGCAGCAATAGGTAGATAAGTGTTCATTAATAATTATGAAAATTTATGCACTTATCCTGTATGCACTTCTGTATGGTTAAACAGGACATTTTCTAACTGAAAAAAAACCCCTAAACTGTTTACTTTTAGAATTAAGTTAGCCAATGCAGAATTTCCATTAAAGTAAATAATTCAAAGTTAAGGAGCTCTCATACATATACAGCACACATGCAACCTTTATCAAGTTGAGAAAGACAGCTTAGAACTACAAATATTTTAGAATACTGAACTCCCATTTTCCCCTTTTCTTTTGAACAGCGTATTAAGGCAATTTTCACAATTCTACATGTATTTCTAATGTAAAGAAGAAAGCTTCTAGCAGTCAGCTTAAAGGACATGATATGGCTGTGATAACAGCTTTGCAGAAAGACACTAAGGACACAGACATTCAGTAAAACATGAGTTTGCATGCTATTTATTTCCTCCCTGGAAGTGGTGCTTTCAGTATCATGCTGTTATTCAGAAAATTAGCATTTGAAGAGAATATTTGCTTGTGAAATTCTCAAAATGTTCAAGTGAAGTCTTGTGAAAACAGAATATAATTTATGATAAAAATCCAGAAAAGTTTCATAGCCCACAGCTATGAAACTTAGCACACCTAGTTACAGATTAATTCCATTTGTATCTTGCAGTAGTAGTATTATAGCTTTACATCTGTCTGTGTAATTTTACTTACATTACACCCCCCCCATGCTATGTTTTGTGAATTCTGTAATTTTTTTCTCATCATTTAAAATAATTATTTCTCACATTTCATTTGGTCTTAAATATGTCCTTGGGAAAAATGAAAGCCTGTGAAATAGAAATAAAATACTACCTGACAATAAACCAGCAAATTTCTTTCTAGGGAATATGGATTTTTTCATACCTACTCCTGACCAGCAGTAAGCATGGCTTACTGTATATGAATACATCCAACAAAAAATTGTCATCTAACTTTCAATTTCAGTTCCGGTATATATTCAGTAGCCAATGGAAAATTTTTGTCAAACTAGTCTGGTCACAAAAAATATTCTTCTCACTGCTATTCTGGACAATCCTTTTCAATAGTAATAACAATATTAACATTCTTTTAAATATCATCTAACTGCCAACAGCAGCAACTGGAAACAATCTTCTGTTTCACTGTTAAAAAAGCTTGTTAAAAATCTACTTGTTATTGCAACAATCTGTAAAGGTATCTTATATAACACCTTCCTCCTCCTCCCCAACCTGAAGTGCTTCCTTTAGTTGTTCACTTCTTTAGACAATAAAAAACTTATTCTTCATGGTAGAGGAACAAACTATGGCTGTGCTCTCCTGCCTCATGCAAAAGAAGAGAGGTGATATTTCAAAACCTTAAATGGTGAGGTAACTGGACCTGATTATCAGAAATACTACCTAATAACACAAGATTCAAAATACCTTTTTTCTGATAGTCTATATATGTGTTTTCCAAGGAGCATCGCATGGGAGGGGTGCTTCCCTCTGCAAAAGCTGCATTGGCTCAGGGACTCCGAAAACAATGAACTGGGTCCTGGAATGTCCAGCATGGACCATGCTGCACCAGGTTCTCTTGGGACATCTTCTGATGTCTTATGCATTTAATAATTATGCACTTAACAATCATGCTGAAATAGATGAACATTTCTAGCTAATTAGTTCTGGATATGACTTCATTTTAGTTAGTGATCATAGCTATTTCCCTCCAACATTTCCAACTTGTGCACGTAGTTTCAGTAGCTAATACACAAGTAACTCTGACATATGGACAACCAGTTTAGGGAAAAAAAAAAAAAAAGAGAGAGAACAAGTGAGAAAATGAATGAATGGATGAATGAATGAATGAATGAATGAATGAAGATGATGCAAAAGAATACTGATTAAATGACAGTAGACAAAAATCTGTCAGGAAAGGTTTAGTCATAGCTGGTCCCATAGCAGGCTATGGTTATGGAACAGATGATGTCTTGAGGTTTCTTCCTGACCTTTAATTCTGTGGCCTTTTTAAAGTCTTTTAGCTATTTCACATATAAATCATCTCCTCCTAATCTGTGATTCTGCCTTGGTTAAGGATAGGTAAACTAGTTCAATTCTATGAATAAATCAGGCTCTAACATTCAAAGTTAGCATTTATAAAGGGTTGGAAAAGGGTCTTATTTTTTCAGGGAATCATTATTTCATCGTATGTCAGCAACGCTTAATTTATCTTACAGACACGAGTGCTAAAATACTACCAAAACACGTTTTTCTTGAGCCAAACAAAACCTGAAAAAAACCCAGCATCTTGCAAGAAAGATTGTTCTAGCTCAAATTTCTTAAGAGCTGTAAGGTTTGAAAACAGACAAATGTATTCATTTTTTTGTGTTTCTTACACCAGCTATTTATACTTATGTTGAGGATTAGCCCCCATAAGAATATCCTTATGTACAAAAATAATGTGTTATCATACTACTAATGGTAGTATTTAGAGCATTTATCATGTATTAATTACTCTTCTTTCTTAACATATATAGACACGTATAACAGGGCAATATTCTGCTGTATTCTGGACAGATACTTTATGTACCCCACGAGCTCATCAAAAGAACGTGATCATTTATGAAAACAACAACAGAAGCTTTTACTGAGGCGAGGCTTAATTATGGAGGAACATTTAAAGAACATGTTTTGAACTCATAGGGATACATATTTGTTATATGTGTCCTTTTATCTCTTGCCCACCATTCCAACAGAGCAGTGAGACCTCTCCAAATGCTTGGGGATCCTCCCATTTAGCGGGATTCCATCTTTTCTCATTTTTAAGCAAAGCAAGACAAAAGCTTCTTCCTTCCCTTTTGCAACTATCGGGCAGGACAGAAAGGAACAATGCCAGTGGTCTTAGGCATCTGTACACCGATGGATACCATAAAAACACTCTTTTAGTTTTTTAAATATTTTTAAAGGGGCAATGTTAAAAATGTGAGAGAGAATGTCAATCAGCAGGATTACTCAACTCATAGATACTATTGAAAATGTAACACTACTCACTCTTATTTAAGTAACTCTCCTTTCCACTGTTCCAGCAATCTGAAGATCTCAGAGACATTACAGTGTCATTTAAAGTAGGATCATTCATTCTGGTTCATAATTGAAAGTGGTAATTTAATAGCAAATGAAGGGTGAAGCCAACACTGATTTGAAGCTTTACTCCCCTTTCACGGTCGTCATACTTCCAGCTCTGGCTGTCAACCCCATTTCATTAAATTCTCTTGAGGTTTGATACCTATGCCTCGTCCTTTCTCCCTGTTTTGCCAAAGGGCCCACCACTGCTCCAGCCATGGTCCTTCTTGCTGTCCTGAGCTATGAGAGAATGCACTGCTTGCACTGCTCCTCACAGGAGACTGAGACCTGAGAGTATCACTGTTTTCAGCGCAGGGAGCACCCGTCAGCAATGCTCCCTGCTGGTCCACCTCCTGACTCCAGATTCTATCTCCCTCTAATGTCACCCTGCCCTGAGAATACTATCCAGTTCCTCAAGGCAGAGCATTACCTCCCTTCTCTTTTCAGGAAAAAAAAATTAATAGTCAGTTTAACCTATTTTAACATGATAAGCATTTATGAAAGCCAAATGGGGAAAAAAAATAATAAATAGTCTCCATTTAAAGCCATTAACACAGAGAATAAAGTAGTTCTACAGAAGATAATATTCAGATCCAATGTGAAAAATATCATGTGAAAATCTGACCCATAAAGAATATTCTTGATGTATTTGACAGAACAGGAAATGAAAAGGAACAGGGAAATATATATAAAATACAACACTGATCTTGTTGCACATTTCTAATTAGTTTAAGCAGGAAAAGAAAAACTCTTCTGCTGCCATGCACATTTTATTTTCCAGTCATAAATTTTGAGTTGAAATGGGAATCATTTCTTCTCCCTCATTTGGATGTTCATACATATGTACAAACAAATGTCTTTGGTGCTCAATTTCCCTCCTTGTCAGAAAAGTAAATTCAATATTTAAGGCCATAAATCAAGACACTCGCAATCACCTAATCGACAAACATGATGGCTATTAATCAATTAATTCATCAAGTTATATTTGCTGTACATCTCACATGCATGATTAATCCAGTCACATAGCTTCTCAGTGTGCCTTTTGATAGGCATCCAAGCTCTGGAGAACAGTCGAGAATTCCCTCTTTGAAACTCCCAGTGGATGAATCACACAGATTCTTTCACCCAGTACCTTACCCAGGTCCTGCTGCCTCCACATAACAAAAATCTATCAAACAAAAGTCAATTCCAAATTTAGCTTCTGCTTGTCAGCTGAATTTTCATAAAAACCATAAAATGTTGCTGCAATGCTCAGGAACCTTTCTGAGCTCAGTCAGGGTTCTGCAAAATTCGCAGAAAGTAGAAATACTGATTATGATGAAGCCCACAGCTTCTGCAGTTTAATTTCATTTTTCAGAACTACATCTAATATTTCATATTTGCAACTCCTTTGTTTTATCTTGAAAGGCAACAAGAAAAAAAATCTATGCAAATCTTAGTGATCTGCAGATGTGAGAACTTCACAGGAATTACAAAAAGTGTTCTGCATAGCCATCAAAGACAGGTCATCCATTTTATTCTCATAGGTGAGCATTTTTATTTGTTTCAAAATTCTCATATAACTAATGTAAAAACCTAAAAATATCTATATTCTTGTATGAGGGACAGAACCGAAAAAGCTGACACAAATTAGAAGGCTTTCAAAAAGTGATGAAACATCCTGAAGAGTGACCAACAAAGTCATTTTATGCCTGAACTCTGGCTGATCTGAGATTAATCTGTACAGACACTGATTAGTGGCCACTTGGGTAAGTTCTTTCAACACCTGCACTTTCTCTTGTTACTATGAGCTACCTTCTGTATTTCCCATGCACTTTTCCTCCACACACAATATTTTTCCAGCAACTAACAGGACAGAAAACAAGTTCTTCATTTGTCATCTTATAACCACCATAGCACCACTAGCACCATAACGTGCTTCCCAAAACCGTGCTTCCCAAGACATCTTAGTATACAAAGCTGATGCATGATCTCTCCTCTGGGATACCTTCACAGACTGAACTAATAACTGGTTTCCGTCACATACTCTTCAGAGGGTGCATGAAATAAACAGCAATTGGACACAGACCTCAGCATATAATTATGCTGTATACAATTATCCTTGATTCTCTACAGATGTGGCAAGATCTTAAAACACAATTCAGAGAATAAATCCAATGATTTGCCATTTACATCAGCTGAGAAGCCAGTCTGTGAAATTCAGATTATTGACACATTAGCATGGTTTGCTAGGGTTGTTCAGAAACTCAGTACAACCACATAAAACTCTTTAATATGTTAATAAGATATTAGATGTTATTAATTACCATATGAGATGCTACACCTACTGCCTAGTAGGCTGCAGATCTCCAACACTTTAGTGCTTTTGTTCTGCTAAATCAAGACAACAGAGATACAGACTTGTCTCTGCACAATATCTGCACGTAGAAGAAGAAAACAAGTAAATGGCAGGTACAGAGCCTTCTTTTGCACTGCATGACTACCTGTTAATTATGGGCTTCAGCGCAGTGATGAACGTTTCAGAGTACAACACTACTTGTTAATTTCCTTGTTTTGTGTTCTTGGATTATGCCTTCAGCCATATTTGAGTAGATACTGGTAACAAGTCTGCCTCTGTCTGACTTAAAAAGCAGTTGCCTATTGTGGTGCTAAGAGCCAAGAAAACTGACTGCTACTACATGTGTGCTCAGGGCGTAGATGTTAGAGCAAAAAGTCTGGAAAGATGCAACTAACTGAATCCAATTTGAGGAACAGACTCAGAGATTAATTACTTTTTTTTTTTTTTTTAAATGCTGGGGTGGGAAGGACAGGCTTCTTGCTATGTGATCTCTGGGAGCCAAGTTTACTTCCCAATGAATGCCTCAGTTGAATTCATAAAACTAAGTTTCGGAAGCATGCTGTGGAGGTGAATTAACTAATATCTCTGAAGAATCTCGGAACCCCTGTAGGCAATGCAAACCAACGCTGCTTCTCATTAGCAGTTCATGTAGCTGTAGTACATTAATGTAATATGTAGTCTTGAAACTTACATTCTCTTCCTATTTAGTATGTTTCAGAATGAGAAAGGTTTGAAGAGAAGCGCATCGATCAGTTTTCATTCAGCTTCTAGTGTCCACATACATACAGAATCCAGTTCACATGTTAATATAATCTTTCATCAGCCTCCACACAGAGGTGAGGTAACATGAAGATTAAATAATCTTTCAACCGCCAAAGGATCCACGTGAGGTCAGCGAGCAAGGTGGTCTTTTAGAATCACAGGTACAGCAACACAAAGAAAGATTAGAAGTACCAAATACAGCCCCAAATTGCTGGAAACTGCAGTTGCCGAGTGAAATTTCAACACACAAAGGGAATCCAGCTGAATAATAAAGAGGAGAAAGCATTTCTGCTGAATCTCAACAGATTTTAAAAGTTTGCCTCTACTTCTTTAATAGCAAGGCTGACAGGGTGCGGGAATGCAGGTATTAGGAAACACAATAACTGTTGACTGGGAACAACTCAGAAGAAGGGAATACCATGGGAAACCAGGGGCATTTGAAATGAAGATTACTCCAGGTAAAATAGAATGACTGACAAACTAGAGCGGTTTTGCTCTCCCGTTTTTAAACTGACATGCTCAGAAGATTCCTTTTCTGCACTTACTTGGTTTTCAATAGACTGAAACATCTCAGATAATTTTTCCTGGGGAAAAATATTGTCATTTGGATGTTTCCTCTTCAATAACCCAATATTGCACCTACAAATGTACTCAGGGGCTTACATTGATGAAGACAGCTCCTGAATAGGAGTGAGTTTTAAATTCTCCATTTTTGTAGGTTTGTTGGTTGGTTGGTTTGGGGGTTTTGGTGTGTTTTCAGTGTTTTGTTTTTCAGGCAGTGGAAGAATATTGATTTCAGAAATGGTTCTTGCAGTTCTGAAGAAAAGTTAAGTTACAAAAGTGTCAACTGAGACAGAAGGGAAACTTTTACATTCTCCCTAGGGTAGTTGTGTGGTTTGATACTTGTATCACATTTCCACCCAGGAATTTTTTTCATCATTGTTTGCTACAAAAGGCTGCCTGAGAAAAACATTTTTCTCCTATAGAAAATAAAATCAAAACAAATAAGTGTTAATATTCTATATGTTAGAAAGCTTCCGAGACATGTAGAAGAATGTCTGTATACTGTGTAAGTAGTTAGTACAAGCCTTTTGAACTACTTAAATTATGCTGAAATAGCAGCTTCAGAGATAAGGATTACTTATATTAGTGTAGGACCTCATTTGTCCCATTTTCTCAGGTAATATATGCAATACACAGTAAGATCATGTCTCTTCCCAAAAGCTACATCTAAGTAGATCAAAAGAAAAACTTGCCATAGTAAGGTTACTGTGTATTACTACTGGTATTATGTATTGCTATTTACTAGTATGTCTTTTCTGTGAAAGAACCAGTAACATTACTCTAACTTTTTGATTTCCAGTTAAGCATATTCATATATGCTGCCTAATTAGGTGATATGCATTCTTTCTGCTACTGTTAACCACTGTAATAACTATCTACATCCACAGTGAAGTCTGAGAAGTCATTATATTTGAGGGACACAGAAGTGTCTCTAATAAAAACTATTGGTCTGCAGTAGATTCACCAAGGGGAAAAGGATACACAATAGATGAAAGACAGCATAGTTCAAGGTGAAGGTTAATAGCTGTATTAGTAAGAAAGTGGCTACAACTAAGAACAAAGACAGAATTTTCACATCTGGCAACACTTTTTTTAAATGAAGATATAGGAGGAAGAGTACTCTGGGTATCGCTGATTTGGGATTCCTACACAGAGATTTCTCAGTGGGATCTGCTTTTGCAGAAGTAACAAGTATCTACTCCATGACTTCAAAACTGGATGAAACAAACAAAACAAGCCAACAACACAATTCATTTCTTAAACGGTGCACTCAATTGGAGCCACTGAGTATCACTTATAAAATGGAAGGGGTTTTTTTGTTTGGGTTGAGTCTTTTTCCCCCGTAAACTGTAGTTAATGCTATAAGCAATACTACTATGCATACATTTCAGCTTTTACCTGGAATCTACATCCTGATTTTATATGACCCTTATGTTTACTGATTGAAATAAAAACAAACTTTGAATGAGTCACTGTAACTCGCCAGTATGAAAACTACCTATAATTAATGTATCCCTTGTGCTCTGAAAGAAACATGTCACAAGAATTTAATACAATATTGTCCTGGCTTGACAAATACAGAGAAAAAATAGAGAAACTACTTTCTCTGAAGAAAATGTAAAGTAAGATTTGCTCATGCTATTACAGACAGAGAGAGGAAGTAGGGAGAATGGACTGGAAATGTTTTCATCAGCAATAGGCTCTGACATACTCAAGCTTGGAATACTATTTAATATGACAACAAATCCTTGTGATATAGGTGTGTGATGGGCAAAAGTGATTTTTGTTAATATTTATTTGAGCTAAAGCTCAGCTATCTATATTTATGGATATGTAGCTCTGTCTTCTTGAATGCATGGATTTTTCTGTCAAACTGTGGCTTGCTCTTAATCTCAATGTGACACGGTTTTTACCTGGTGAATTACCTCAATTCATTATTCAGACACTAATTAGGAACACTGATGTGGCATTAAACATCAAAGCACTCTATACTAAGTAATTTTACCAATTTCATACATGAAGAACTGCATTGTTTTCATTATTTCTAGTCTGTCATGCTACTTTTTTTGATTACTCCTACTGCTTGTAGGAGGGAAGGGAAGTGAAAAATCATTCCTGATTCACGTTCCTCACACTACTCATCACTATCCAACCCATCTCACCTCATCTCTTTTCAGTCAGAAGACCCCTCCCCTACTCAGATGTTCCTCATACTACTTCCAAGAAAGCAAAGCAACCCCTTCACATAAAAAATCCCATACTCAGAAGGCCAACAGTGGTAACTACACACTGTAATTCCAGAATTTAAGTTGTTAATTGAAAACATGGAGTTGCTCAAATAAAGGTAACTGTTTGATGGTCTAATTATTCACTCCTCATATAGAAACTGTGTTATGCTTAGATCAGCCTTGTAGCCCTTCTCAGAAATGTTTCTTTTGCAAGACTAGGGAAAAGGAAAATGAGAAGCATGCTTTGCATCTGAGACACAGGTGCACTGTGGATTTACACAGCAAGATATCTGGTGGTAGGTTTGTAGGGTTTTTTCCCTTGCAAATGATTTCTAATATTCACCTTGTTCATTGGATTGTTTCTAAGCACTTAGCCAACGGAGGTTTATCTTACAGCTAATATAACCTTACAGTCTTGTTAATGAGTGGTAACTGTCAGCTCAGTTAAAACTGTTCAGCTCAGCTGCTGCTCACGTGCCCCATTCTTTATTTATCTGTACTGAATTCCCCTCAGTCTTGGAAGAGCCTTCTGATGCATTTATTTATGGTTGGTCTTTCCTATTTTTTCTTCTCAATTGCTCTGTACAATTAATGAAATTTGTTACCGGGCTATTAACCCTGCTTTCCACAAATAGGTTCAAATGCAAAGTGGCACTGGTTTTCCCAACATGAAAGTTTTTGGGGTTTTCCTGAGGTTGGTTTTTTTGGTCTGTTTCTTTGTTTGTTATGTTGATATCAATGAACACTTTGGTCCTCAGATACCAAAGTAGTTTTAGATAAGTATTAATATACCAAAGTTATTAGGTTAGGTATTTCTTCGTGGATTACTGCACCAGGTACATGTGATTAATTACCCTTTGTTTCTGCTTTTTTTTTTTCCCCATAGCCTTTTCTACAGTGCATCAGTTTCATATTCTTCCTTTGACACATTCTTCACAAAAGGACTCTGCTGTGCTCCCCAAGGTTTCCCATGGTAAGGAGATTTTTTAAAGTTATTTTAGTTTTTCTGCAAGAGTCTTGTTTTGGTCTCTTTACACCTTTTATAACCCAACTGTCTTTTGGCACAACTATCTCTGGTAGGCTTCCTCATCCTGATGTTTCTAAAGAATAATTTTATTTTTTTTAATCATATGTTTTTCCTCAAGCTTTCTTTGATGGGTTACTGTGCTTTACAATTAACACGGAAGATTTCTCAGTCCTTTCTATCTTTCTCATTTTGAAATAACCACACTTTTTTAAAAGACTACCTTTATTTGTCCTCTCTACTGTGCCATTTAGTCATTCCAACTTCTTTTAGCCCTTCATGTCTTTCTGCAGGTGCTTTGCATTTGCTTTAAGCATTACTTAAGACCAAGTTTAGTACTTTCTTCGGAGGTTTGATGATTAGATAATTTATGAAGCAGTCACCTGTCTGGGCTAGAGCCTTTTGATATTACGGTTCAATCTCAATGTAAAATTTGTTCTGTCTTTCAGGAAGTAAATGAAGTCCCCCGTTATTGCTGCATTTTTCCTGTCCTAGAAGGTATTGGAACAACCTCAACACATCATCAGCAACTTTGTTGTCCCAGTCAGCAGAGATATTATAATGTTATTCTAGTTTAAATATTACATCTGAAGCATCCATACAGATGCTCTTTGATTTGTTATGAAATGGTTATGTTGTAATGATTTGAATCAAGGCTTTCAGATAGAAAGTTTTCATATAATAAGAGTGTACAAATATTGCTTTTGGAATACTTTACCAGGTTCAAAATTGTACCTCTTTAGGTTATTATTTAATTTTAAAATAGAAAATTGTAATTAAGTATTAAAATAAATATAGCAATACAAACATACTAAAAATGGACCATGAATTTCAAAAGAGACTATATTAATTAAATGCATTTCCATCTGTTTTGTGCACATATATGGAAACTTCTTCCTAAACAGGTTTTCCTAATTTAAAGGAAGGGTTCTGTTTGTGGATATCACCTTTTATATTATCAATACATTATCACATATATGGCTCAAGTAGGTCCTTTGACTAATAGGAAAAGAACTCTTCAGTAGAACTTTAATTATTGCTATGCCTTTTACGTGAGACTTTGAAAAGCTGTATCATTTATACTGATACCTTAAGTATTGAGTATGCTAATACAGTGGAAGATAACAAAACACACACATTTTGGCAACAGGTTATACATATATGACAACAAAACAGACACAGATGTACCAATACACCATGCCACACAAATTAACTATACACTAAGCCCAAGGTAAATCCCAAGTGTAAATTATGAATACAAACTATTATCCCTGATGATTGGGATTTTTGTTTGTTTGCATCCTAATGGAAAATTTCAAACTATTGTAAGAGGAAAAATGAAGACTTGATATGAATGTTCAACATACAGGACAGCTACACTACCACTTTTAAGTAAGAGACTTGGAATACATTCTTCTGATGAACTTATTGCCCAAATCCTTTAAAAATACTTTTCTGCAGAGAGACATCTTTGCAACTTTCCTATCTTTAGCAGCTCCATCCAGGCAAACTGACTTTTGGAAAACCTCATCTAAATTCTGGAGGGAATAGACTCTTTAGCAAATGGACTCAAGATCATAGGAATACAAAGACAACTTTAAAGATATTCTGTTCTAGCCCCAGACATACAGATTTACCTCCGCTCAGGTTTTTGGCTTTAAGTCATCAAGCATAATCTGAATGCAGATGATCACCTCTGAGTTTTCTACGTTGTTTAAGTTGCAGCTGATAAACTTGTGGGAATAATTATTTAAATGAAAACTAACTGATTGTTAAGAACGAACCACAACTAATCCTGATAAGTGGGGAAAAAAAAAAAAAAGAAGGAAAACCTGAAATAGTACTTTCACATGTTTATGGGTTGGTGTTTCCCACTACAGTTAGGAAAAAAAACCTATGTATTTTAGAAATAAAATATTTACAAAGGCTATTACTTTTAAAATTCACCACTGTGATTTTAGTTTTATAGACTGTGTAAGCAGTATATGATTAGAAACAATGGAGAAGTTTTAAATTTGAACCTTAGAACTCTTGCTTTACTTCTAATTGTCTGACAGATTTTCATTGTCATTAAAAAATGTGTATGCATTCCAGAACACAAATAGAATTTGATCATTAGACATAATTCTGATACAACTGAAAGATGACATGTAGGCAAAGTATCTAATAAGACAAAGAAACACTTTGAGAGGGCAGTATATTCAAAATCAACCAATATGAGTCATTACCTTTACTGCTGTACAGAATGCACCACAAACATAACCCTTTGCAAACTCCACTAAGAGTCTAAGAATATTGCAGGTTCATAGTCACCTTTTTTTCAGCCATATTGAGATGAATTAATAAGTTGCTAGACCTGAAATCAACCACCTTTTACAACCATCTTCACCTTAGAAAAAGAGGCTATCTTCCTGCTCAAGCAAGTTCTGCATAGTTTCACTTGTCACACTCTTCAAGACAGAAAAAAGGAGAAAACACCTAACTGTGGTGATGTACATTCTGTTTCCCTAATTATCATGTTGGATTTCCTACACTTTTAAAAATCTTTGTAGCTTGATACATAGTAAATAGGATTATTTATTCTAGAGTTCCAATTGTTCAACAAAAGTGTTCCTGACATTGTATAAAGAAGCCAAGTAAAAGTCCAGCTAACATTTCCTTTCATAAATACATTTTGAATGAGTTGATAAAACATACTGAATAGCTAAATGATGTAGTAGCATCTTTAGAAAGACAACAAGAAATCTGGGTATGAAAATTTACACAGGCAGCTAAACACGAATGAGCACCTCTCTTAAAATAAGTTTGAGAAGGCACTTGAGAACTAATTGGCATGTTAATTCATGCTTGAGTTTTTCAGCATATCGTCACCTTTATCGGCTATTGATTTAAGATTAGCTGGTAAATAACCTTAAAAATGAAGTTACCAAATTCAATGTGAATAAAAAAGGATGCAGACTTATCTTTATTTCCTCATTGCTACATCCTATACATGTAATTGACCCATCACTTCTTTTATGGTTTCTTGGGGTTTTTTTAATACAGAAACTAAGTATTTTTTCCATTTTACATCATTTTGATACAATGATTGACAGAAGCTATGCATACAGAATATGGCATAAGTTAAAGATGCAATTACAAAGAAGGAAAATTGTACCACACCACCTTCGTGGTGGGTTGATCTTGGCGGGCTGCTAGATGCCCACCAAGCTGCGCTCTCACTCCTTCTCAACAGGATGTGGGAGAAAATAAGATAAAAAAAAGTTTGTGGGTTGAGATAAAGAAAGGGAGATCACTTATCAGTTACCATCATGGGCAAAACAGGCTCAACTTGGGGAAAAGTAATCTAAATTAATGCCAGTTAAAATAGATTTGGATGCTGAGATGCAAGGATAAAAACACCCCATCTTCCACTTACCCACCCCTCCTCCTTCTCCCCAGGCTCACCTTGACCCCTTCACTCCCAATTCCTCTAGCTCCTCTCCCCTGAGCAGTGCAGGGAATGGGGGGCTGCAGTCAGTCCATGACAGCTCCCCTCTGCAGCTCCCTCCTCCTCCTAACACTTTTCCCTGCTCCAGCCCGGGCCCTTCCTAGGGGCTGAAGGGAAACCCTTGCCCTGCTGGGGTCTCTCTCTGTCAGGGCATCTCTGGGGGAGCACCTGGAGCCCCTCCTCCCCTCCTTCTGCTGAGAAAAGCTGCCCTCGCTTCAGAACAGCTCCATGAAATAGCCACAACTTGGTATGTTTTGTAAAGGTCGCTATGACAGCCAGGAAAAGTAGTAATAAACCAATAAAACAGCTGGCTTCCAAAATCCTCACAGCAGTCACTCATCTGGGGGAATCAATAAATTAATTCTGAGTTTGACACCAAACTACATTTCTCTAAGGAAACATGAACTCTATTAGAAGCAATGCCTACGCAATCAAGCCTCTGTGTCTGCATCAATACACACACGTGTTTGTCCACACACCCCCGCATTGGTGCCCCCGGGGGTCGTGGCTTTTGGAGCTTTGGACAATACCAGACAAATCTGACAGAAGCTTGAGGGTCACAGGGGATATCATTACCTATAAGCACTGTGGGAAAAAAAAAACGCTAGAGGAAGGAGAGAAATCTATTATAATCTAACCTCATTTTAAGTGTTCTGACTGAAGGAAACAGACTATTACTAAAGACCAGAAAATTTGCAAAGGAGATCAAAAAACACCAGGGGAACTTCACTGAAGTACACCAGTGACCACACCGCTCATACCCGTGGTTCTGAGTAATCACGATACTTCCTGCTTTCAGACATTATCATTGTACTTTAATACAAACACGTACTAGATACTTTACATAGTACACCTTGCAAATAAACCTAAATATTGTACAGAAGCACAATCTAAAACATCTGTCTAGTATTCATGTCAGACACAAACTCAGTTACTTCATCTTCTAACCCAAAGGAACTCATCTTCCTTTGACTGCATGTGAAAGTGTTATCTCATTTTAAAAGCAAAAGGGGTCTGGCCAAACATCTCTAAGATATGCTGCAGCTGTAATGGATTAATCTCTACATAAGGTGAATTTAAACTCATACTATCCCACACCTATATCCCTCTATGATTTTTGACAGGCACAAAGTATGTGTGTGCCACAATATTAAGACTGTCCACACTGCAAATATTTCCTAATTTTTGACGTTTCAGAAACCTAATGTGAAGAAAGCACCTGGTAATCTGTAAAAATTCTTGAAATGTTACAGAAAGTCAAGGCAGTAATTAACATCAGTGAGACTCTGTACCAAGAAAAGGTATTATTAGAGACAAAGATTAGCATGGTCATTTTACAAAGACATGACAAATCAATAAGATTCTCTCAGTTCTCTTCCGTTGAGTGTTTCCATTCATTTAATTAACAGAAAAGTGTAGATATTTAAAATATAAGCATCCTATTCCTCACAACTACGCTAGGTGATTTTAATTTTGCCAGTGGCATAGCTTTTCTTATTGTCTTCACTGACCTTCTGGTCAAAAAAATCCTATTTGTTATGCAAAAGTGTAGTTTGCAGTTGGTCAGCAACAAAAAAACTACTAAGACACAATGAAGCACTCACCCTAAAAACAACAGACAACTTCAGCAATGTCCAGCTTCTGCCCTAATTTTTAAAGGCAATACCGTTTAATAAATGAAAAATGTAAATAGCTTAAGCAGGAAGAAGGCTGGCTTTCCCCACAAAAAATTACTGCTAAAGCATTTAAATGAAAAATGGCAGTTCCACCTAAAAGACGGTGGTTTCACCAATACAGTCATTCAGTGTAAAGAACATGTAAAGGCCATAGAACTTCATCTGCTGGTGTGTCAAATAAAGACTAAAGAATAAAAAATAAAGTAAAATAAAATAAAATAAAATAAAATAAAATAGTTCAAGTTTTGTACAGACTTTTTCAGTCCACAAAAATCTTGGGGAAAATTAGATGACCTTGACAAAATTTTTTTGAACCATTAATTGAAGTAACAGTCTCCACAAAGGAAACTGGTTTTTTGCAATATAGAACTGACAAGACTGTATAAAGCTTCCTCCCAAAACCAGTTATTACTTTGACATGTTAGATTCAATGTTGCTGTTTTGATGTAAAAGACCAAGTTTCTTCCTGGTTCTTTTCTATAGTGACTTAAATGAAGTTAAACCAGGTAAACAGTTTATCCCACGTCTTTTAAACAGGACTGAACTTCAATGTGTTCATGCTTTTCTCTTTGGTTGGTTGGTCTGTCAAGTCAATACGCCCTTGACAGTCTGTATATAGCCATTTTCTGTCAAAGGACTGCAATGCAAGTACTTCTACTGTACTTCAGGAAACCTCAGGTATGGCTGAACACACAGGAAGAAAGTCAGACTGATCAGGCTGATGAAAGCACTCTCTTCCCTTGAGTTTGATTTTCCCCCAAATAACCTTTGAATGTCTAGAGATTCCACTTTAAAAATAATAAATAAACCCTAAAGTTCTACAGTAGAATTTGAGTAATGTGCCCTCAAGCTCTCAAAAAGAAAACAAATACCAGATGCTGAATAAAGGTAGGACTACTACCAGCATGGAGGCAGCAAAGGGGGTTGTCTGTGCCAACAGAATTAAAAAAAAACCCAAGTGCACAGGCAATCATAGAATGATTTAGGTTGAGATTGAAACAGGGGACATCAACTCTGCTGCTGAAATCCTTGTAGAGGCTTAAAGATCATCCAGTTCCAACCCCCTGCCATGGGCAAGGACACCTTCCACTAGACCTGATAGCTCAACTGGGAAAATAGTAATAATGGTACAAAGCAGATGGCTAGTTCACACTAACTACATTCTTCATTAAGAAATTTACTCAAAGTTGTAACATTATGAAGGACATCTGTAGGAATCCAGAGCATTCAGCAACTTCTGAGAGATCCTATACATGCATGGTTTGAAATAAAGTAATTGGTTTCTGAAATCCCTTAGCAGGCTTTTTATTTCTGCCTGAGAATAAAATCAACACTGCTAAAGCTAAGCCATTCCTAAAGTTCAAATTTCTAATCTTAATTATAAGAATCATAGAACCATAGTATGGTTTAGGTTGGAAGCGACCTTAAAGGTCACCTAGTTTCAACCCCCCTGCCATAGGCAGGGACACCTCCCACTAGACCTGGTTGCTCAAAGCCCCATCCAAGCTGGCCTTGAACACTTCCAGGGATGGGGCCTCCACAGCTTCTCTGGGCAACTTCTTCCAGTGCCTCACCATGCCCATAGTGAAAAATTTCTTCCTGAGATCTAATCTAAATCTACACTCTTCCAGTTTGAAGCCATTAGCCCTCATCCTATCACTACATGCCCTTGTAAAAAGTCCTTCTCCAGCTTTTTGGAGGCCCCTTTCAGATACTGGAAGGCTGCTATAAGGTCTTCCTGGAGCTTTCTCTTCTCCAGGCTGAACAACCCCAACTCTCTCAGCCTGTCAATGTGTGTATTTTTATTTTGAAAAGCTTTTGAGTTGGCAAGAGTCTTGGATTAGCTTTTTGTAAAAATAAAGTAGAAAATGAGATGACTAACATGATATAGGACCATATAATGTTGCACAATACTGACCTTGGATTTGATGACAGCAGTTAAGATGGAGAGGACACGTTTGCTCTGTTTCTTGGTAAGGCTTGGTAAGGTTGCCCTGACCAACAGTGGAAGACAGATAGGAGAATAAATACACACTGTCCTATATGATGAGTGTTGGCTTTCTATCAACTTCAATGGCACTGAATGAAAATGTTATTTAGCAACAGTAAGGGTGACAAGAATTAGGACCCGAGTAATCGGAGAGCAGAAAAGCATAAAGAACAAAATAGATAAAAAAGTACTGTAAAATCTGAGGCTAATGAGCTAATGCAATGAAAATGCCGTAACAGATGATTTTGAGTAATCAGCAGAAAGCCATAAAGACTGAAGTAAATAGAAAGTACTACAAAATCTGAGGTTAGTGACCTATGGAGAAACTGTAATAGGGAAGTTGTTTTTGTTTTTGTTTTTAAAGTAAAATGATCTATTAAAAATACAAAACTTTACTTTTTCAGTGCAAGTATCTATAATTTCAATCTTTTACAGATTTGTAGAACCTGGAGACATCTGAGTTTTAAATTGAATTAAAAATTGTGAAGTTAAAATCTTTGCTCAAATATAAAGTGTATTTATTCAGTGTTGGCCTTCCCCCTTTCTGAGAGCCCTGGAATAATTAAAAAATTAATCTCTTTCACACTAGACATGAAATACGTGATTTTAAAGCTTGCTGAGTCAAAATCCCTCTCTTTTTATTTTATTTTCTACATAGGTCTATTCTAGTATAAAATTTTTGAAAAAGCAACCAAAGTCCATAAAAGAACAGGAAAATCTGTGCTTGCATATTGAGGTATTTATTGCTACCATGTTTTTGCTAGATATAGAGGACAGTTATTTTGTCTAAATATATTATTTGTGAAACTAGCAGCTAGGTAGAAAATGAGATGCATATTCTAGATGCTGATTATGCCACCTGCACACCTTTTTACAAAGGCATGCAAATGGCTAACAAACCATGTGGTTTTTGCACATCTTTAGACTATAACATCTACACTTTCCTTTCATTTTCTTTATCATAAAAGAAAAACACTTTTTTATCAGAAAAAATTTTGGAACTGCTTGCATATGCTTATGCTGAAACATCTGATATGCTTCATTTTATGTAAACCTCTAACACTGAATAAAAAAATTTTAATTGAAACCTCTCCTTTTGTTTCTTCCTTAGCATTTATTCTAAAGTATACGTATTTTCCTCTTACTGTCATTAAATCTGAGATGTGAAATTGTCTTGATATGATCAGGCAAGATTAGATTCACTCTCCTGTATTAGAACTAATTTATTGTAATGACATGTCACTGTATTACCTTGAAAAAGAATTTTGAACGACAGGTTTGTTATGCTGTATTTCTGTTTAAGAGTAAAATAACTAATAGAATTACTACCTTGAAAATTCAATACAACACCTGGGATTTCTTTCCTAATCTAACTTTCAGTACAATCATTTCAGGACTTTTAAAAGCTGTTACTTTCCTCTTCCCTCTCCTGTGTTCACACTCATTTCCAACTGTTCCATACTTTCTTACCTCCCCTATCAACACAAGTCTGAAAGTGTTTTTGAATTACAGGGAAAAGAACTAAGTAAAATATCACCACCCTTACCCCCCAGATTTGGGAAGAAAAATGCAGCTGGAAAACAACATAGAGCTGAATACCTGGAAGCCATTCCTATTTATCCTTCAGAGGACATCTGAAGTGGATTAAAAGGTATACGTTCAGTATTTCAGAGATCCAAAGGGTGCACAGAGAAATCAAGTATCAGTCTTGTTCATTATATTCCTCTGCTATTACCTCTAATAGCATGAGTCTCAGCCTCAAACCAACACTGATCTTCCTTTTACCACTGCACATTTAACTTCCATCTCCAAAAGTAAAAAGGACAGTCAATGTGTAGTTATGACGTGCTTCCAGTGCAACTCACTTTTAAGAAATATCAGAAGGAGCACACCTTCTGGAGACAAAGAGGTGTGAGGGTTCAAAACGAAGAACATTAAGGACTCTGTTCTCCTCTTCTTTCCTTTAATTCTTTATTATTTTTATGGTATCCTGACACATGAATAATCTAACCTGGGAGCATGTAGAAAATGCAAGAGAAGTGCAAACTATCTCAGCCGTGGCAACTGAGCAATGTTAAAGCCTACAGCCCTACAGCACAAGTTTTGCTAGATTTCCTCAGGAGAATTTCATTCCTCTGAGCTGGTGCAGTCAGTACGTGACTCCTCACCAGGCCATGGCGCATTCAGCAGCCCTGCCCCTTTCAGTGCTCACAGCTACGTTTACATTAAAACATTTTCATCAGAGAGATGCAAGCTACAAGGACTCTCATGCAGCTGAAAGTTCAGTTCTGTAGATTCGAGCTGCTTATTTGAGACTGGGATATTTGTTCCCACTTAATCGAATTTCCATAGTTTCTCCATTGCACGTGCGCACACACACACACTCACACCCACAGATGTCTGTCAGAACTAACATTGTTTGATGCTGTTGATCACTGAGAAGTTTTCAAGCAACACTACCCAAATAATTCATCATTCTAGAAAAAGAAGTCACTGTAGTTTTAAACTCTTTAAAGACACCTTTTTTAATACAAAACTGGATTTGAAGTTGTTGTTTTGCAAAAACATATCCTGAAACATTGACGACTTACACTAACTGCAACAGCAGGGAACCAGTTCAATAATACAAGAACTACAGAAAATACTTAACATTGACAAAAGGATCATTTCTCATTTCTACCACAACCTAATTTTTCCAAGACCTGTGTTTTGCCACGTTCCTATAAAAAACTTCTGCGTTTGGCTAATACGGATTCATTTCATACAGATTTCCAGTCTCCAAATGACATTTTTTTAGAGAAAAGAAACAATGACTGAGGAATGGGGATATGCTTGATATTAGAATATAATGATGACTTGTTGTCCTAACGTTTGCTGTAGAACAGATGATGGCAGTAAATTCATCCATCCTCTTGACAGTCAGTTCATGATAAGAATGAGAAACCTCACCATTTTCATTGCAGGCCTACCCTATTCTTGTTGTCCTCAGTGTGCATTTCCATGACAATGACTGCAATCATTATAACAGCATTGTACATAATGACTCTGCTTTCTGTGATGTTACTCCCAAATTGGGTGTGAAAAATGTGAAAGGACAGATCTCAAATGGCAAAACTCTCACCAGTGAAGCAGAGTAGCCTACAGAATTAATAACTGACAGAATTGATAGTGTGCTGCCACTGAACAGAAGCCTGGAATTAAAGGGCACGGCTCACATAGCCTTCTTTCATAAACTGAGGGGCTTTGCGTGAAAACCTCTTGTCAAATTAAAGACACGTAGAATGAGACTTTGATGAGGTGTGTACAATTAAACACAACATCAGTAAAACTGGTTTTTCAAAATGAAAAGGAACTCATGCACAATGACCACTACTGAAATTGTGCTAATTACTAGTATTATGTCAGTCTCAGCCAGGCTTTCCTTTTTTCTGAATTAAAAATATCTGCCTGAGCTAATATGATTGATCTTTGCAGTAAATCACATCATCAGAACCATCACAATATATGGAAAACAGAGTACAGATGCTTCTAAGTCCCACAAAGCTTCTGCAAAGATGAGCTTACAAATGTTGTGAAGTACTCAGAGTACAAAATGATGAACACCACAGGGAATTCTTTGAGGAAAAGGGGAGAAAAATTGGTAAGTATAAAGGAAGAAATGTCCTCAAACAAAGCACATAGTCACATTCTGACCACGAAGGACTAAAAGAAATCCTATTCATTGATCTCCATAAATGTAGCATTAATAGAGTGGTCAGAGAATTAAAGAAAATATATAATGCTATCATAGGAACATACAATTGAAAGGGACCATCCTTTAGCTCATTGAATCTGGGCCTCTGTTCTTGCATGCGTTCACGTCTGTAAATGATTTCATAAAGACAAGCACGCTTTACTTTGAAACCTCTTCAGACTTTTGTTACCACTCTTCCTATTAGCAGATTCTTTCAGAATCTCACTTATTTTCTTATTTCCATTCTGAATTAACTCCTGGTCACCAAACCCTCATTTCTTCAATTACAAGCTGAATCAACTTAAATAGCCCTTCTCTTTCCCTTGTGGTTTCTTCTGAAGCATATTTATAGAACAATACGTGCTCTCCTCTATTATTTGTGGGAGTAATTAAATAAACATATTTTATTGTCCACCACCACCTCAACCATAGTACTCAATTTTCTCGGTATAGCTTCATATGTAAATTATTTTTTCTTGTCCTAAAGTAATCAAAGCAGTAAACAGGTTAACATTATTTTTCACAATGGCTTCAATACCACTTTATCTCTGTTTTCATTATCTCAGCTTTTGCAGCTTTGTACCATATTTACCTTCTTTAAGCTATGACAGTAGAGGCAATAATTGATCTGGCGACCAGATCTTTCTCTTCCTCTGTCACTTGCACTGGACAAACAAGTCGTGTATAACAGAAATCCACAATATTGTTCTGTGAGAGCCTTATCATATTGTGATCCTGAGGTTTACTCTGTATCTCCACATCCAAATCTTATTCATGCTATCTAGTTTTTTCCAGACGATGTTTTGATTCTCCTGCATAGCTTTGTATCAGCAACATGCTTGTAAAATGTTTCTTCTATTCCACAGTTATTCATGAAAATGTTAATTAGCCTAAGATGGGTCTGGAAGTGTATCTCCTCATTATCTTACCCATTTTAAAAGCTTCTCTTTCAATGCAACACACTATCTCCATTTAGAAAAGTCCTTCCCCAGTTTACATTTCCTGCACAAATCTCAACAGTTTTCAGTACACTGAAATACTTGGTATTTTACTGAGGTTGGCATAACTAAGTAATTTTGGTCTTCTTGTTAATAATATCTTAAATACAGGTGCTTCACTTGCTATTTTTCAGTTCAGGCGATACTATTCTAATTTGAAAGCCCTTGCTACAATATATCTGTGATTCCAGAAGCTAATAGTTCCCTGGGATATTTTTCACACCCTAAGATATAATATTCAGGATTCCCAACTTGAAGGCAAACTTAAATGAAATAATTCCTTTTGCATGCCCTCATCCCCATCAACCATCTTTCTTCACCCCTCGTATTTCATGTCTTCTTCCATTTTAATTAAGGACATTAAAATTCATCTAGAATACGTAATAAAAAATTCTGTCATAATGCTGAAAGACAGTATTCAGAGGGAGAAAAGTGATATCTGTTACACATCTTGCAATAAAGCTAGATACAGAGTTTTGTGTTATTTTAATGCCAATTTATAGCCCATGCTGTACAGATAACATTACACGTGATAAATCAGACTTCAGTTGGCCATGCTACAACTGCATCAGCATGAACTTTTTGCCTGAAGCTCACCATATATGTCAAAACATAAATGCAGGGCTTGCTCTCACAGGCTTCTGAGGAACTGTAACAAGAAACACACCTCCTGCCACTTTTTATGAAGAAAGTCACAGAGAATTTCTGTTTGGAGGAGTCCTTTTCCACCCTACCCTCGGACTGTAATGAATATCTATGGAGCCTAGGCTCTATTTATAATATCCCCTGAAGCAGAACTGAATCTTATTCTGAAATAGTCTGGAAAAGTCTTTAGCAGTGACATATTTAAGTCCCATGCATTTGGGATTCTAGAATCTGATATATGAGAACGAGCTGCACTCACTCCATGTTTAGCTGAGCTCAGAAGAAGCACTATTTTGTCATATTTTAATATATCTTCATCCTATTGACTTTTATTTACCTTTTTTTTATAATAAACAGAAAGTACACATAGAGAACTGTCAAGTCCAGTATGCATGTATGTAGCAATCCAAGGCGTGTCCTCTTGGAGGACAAAAAAGGAGGTGCCATCTAAGGAGATACCTGGTTTTCCTCTATGCCATGTTTCAGGGCATGGGAAAAACAAAACCAAAACCAAAAAGATAACAACCTTACCTTTCCTACATACTGAGGATCTGGTCCCATGTGTTCTTCTAAAACAAAGAACTGATTCCACACCCATCCACGCTTGGGACGATGATGCACTTCTGTTTCGCCTTCTACGTGTTTGGTTTGATTTCTAGTCACCTTGATGGAGCCATGGTGAGCAGCTCCATAACACCTCTGCACAAAACAGAGACAAACTAGGACTGGGCAGATACAAGATGTACTTGTAATTCTCATTGTAGGATAAGCTTCCTGTTCAAGGTTTTCTTTCTCTTGTCTTTTTCAGCTGTAATCCTTTAATAAGTTCCTGAGACAGAAGGTGAAGCCTGGTTCAGAAATACAGTCCAAAACGGGTTTTTCTGCTTGCTCATGGTTTAGCTGCCCATTTGGGAAAGCTCAAATTATATTTACATCATGAAAAGCTGACTGGAAAAATTGATATTTCTTCTGAGGTCTTCACAATAGAGTTCCACAGCAGACCATTTTCTATCTAATAGGGAAAGAAAAGAAAGCCACTTACTCATCACTAAAACCAGCAATTTTCAGGTTTCTGACCTTAGATTACACTCACGGCTTTACACTCACTAACCAGTCTCTCAAAGACTTTCATTGCAACTAAAATTTATATTCAGTCCTTCCTGTAAAAGTGTTTCCAGATTGTCTTTATTAAAATACCTTAAGAATTAACATGGCTCTTCCAAGTTATGAAAACACACACATTAAAAACTGGATGACTCAGGACAGGTCCTTTGGCCTTTACCTGCAAATCACTGACCTAGTCTGACAGTAAAATAAAATCACTGCTACAGTGTCATTAGATAGGTAGTGATTAATAATTCATTTCATGTTATTTCTTGATCTTCTGTACACCTCACAGAGATCCACCATGGCGAAAAACACAAAGGCTATGATGGATTTCGAAAGAAAGCCTCCAAAAAGGGCTATGAGGATTCTGAGTCAATATTAGAGCATACTGACTGGAACATTCAGTCAAAATGTGCACTTTTACGCCCTGTGTTTTACATAAATTCCAACCAATATCATACTGGAACCTCAGAAAATTATTTCATACTGACAGAAAGTTCAAGTACTGTCTTTTAGATGATCAGTGGTATTTTTATAACAGCATCTAAGTTGCCAGTGACAATATTTTCTCAACTTCAAAAAGGAAAATGTAACCTTTTATCCTACAATAGTAAAATGTGAAAATGTGCATGGAAGTTGATGCAGCACTTACAGCAGAGTACCTTGGAAGAAATAAAATAACTCTTCAACCTCAGAGAAATAATTACCCTAAGGTAATTGTTTGTTCAGTTATATGAAGGTATCAACGATCAGTCAGTTGGGATTCTCAAAATGTGCAACTAAATCTACAAATATTAGAACTGCCTTCCAATATTGGCTTTGTTTGAGTATCATAAAGCCATTACAAGTTATGTAAACAGAAACACAATAAAGAGAAATGCAATAAAACTAATTTTATTTCTAAGTTTCTTGGGAACCCAACAGAACAAATTCAAAATCTCTAAAGAAGAACCAAACAAGAAATTAGAAATCAGATGGAAAAATACTGCAGTGGAAACTAAGCTCATCAACTGTCTTTTAGCTGGAGATTTTTCTCCCCTTATGCTTTTTTCAATTCCATCATAATACTGGAAGCCTAACCATCCTTTCTTCTGTATTCATCTAAGTACAGTTTCTCATCAGAATAATGAAAGAATACTTCAAGACTGCTGTACATTAGAAATACTCAGAAAGGACATATTTTCCATTGCTATTACTCAGTTCAGGACAGTGGGCTATGCTCAAGTAAAGGAAGAACTCCAGTATCTTGCGGCTGGGCAGGAGTTCAAGAAGAAACTCTGTACAGTATTTTCCACTGAGGAAAGAATTTTTTAGACATCTAGCATTACCCTGCTTCTTATTTCAATATCAATGTAATCTCCTCTCAACCCCTCCAAAGACCAAGCCACCAGTCTCTTAAAAGCCTCACATCACACCTCAAAACAGATTCATACAATATGAAGTATTACTACTTTCTTTAAGTAAAAATGTGATTTAATAGGAATTTTTCACAGCTAACTGTTATATGAAGTCTAAGTTACACCAGGGACAGAATCCAGACATTCTGAGTCTCACATTTGTTTCTAACTATATACTCTTCTTCCTTGGTTTCCTTGCCTTTCTGCATTCTTTCCTGATTCTTGCTAGAAATCAGCTTTTGCCATGAGGCATGAAATTTCCTTCTATATTTACAGATGAGCTATTTAATTAGTCATTGTTATACTTCAGATGTACATTACTATTAAGCAGTACCCCACAAAATCATGAGGCTGCAGTTTTATCCATTCAGGTATTATTTTTCTTCCCTTTATTTCCATCTTGGGAAATGCCTGGGAGCAGTTCAAAAGACTATAAGCAGTGCATAATAAGTTAAAAATTGTATATAAAGTGCGTTGAGATTTCTCAGAATGGCACATTTAAAATGTATTTGAAATCATTACTACTGAACTTTCCCTTATAAAAACTGCAGGGATGGTAGTGGTGGAAAATTCTTGCCTTATAAAAGAGTAAATACAAATGAATCATAGAATCATAGAATCGTCTAGGTAGGAAGTGACTTTTAAGAACATCGAGTCCAACCATCAACCTAACACTGCCAAAACCACCCTTAAACCATGTCCCTCAGCACCACATCTACCCGTCTTTTAGATACCTCCAGGGATGGTGATTCAATCGTTTCCCTGGGCAGCCTGTTCCAATGCTTGATAACCCTTTTGGTGAAGGAATTTTTCCTAATATCCATCCTAAACCTCTCCTGGTGCAACTTGAAGCCACTTCCTTCTTGTCCTATCACTTGTTCCTTGGGAGAAGAGACTGACCCCCACCTTGCTACAACCTCCTTTCAGGTAGTTGTAGAGAGCGATAAGGTCTCCCCTCAGCCTCCTTTTCTCCAGATTAAACAATCACAGTTCCCTCAGCAGCTCCTTGTAAGACTTGTGCTCTAGCTGAGTGCAGAGGATACCAACAAATCAAGATACACTATACAGAATTTTTTCTCCCCCCTCTCACAAGTCATTCAAAGAAAAATAAATCAAAAAATACCAAGATGGAGCCTCTAAACTGTGTTATCTTACAGTCTGTCTCGTATATGACTTATAAAAAATAGGAAAAAAGTGGCAAACTATGAAGGGCCTCTTCATCTCCAAAATATTTGCTCTTCTTAGTATTAAATAGGAGGCACTGAATTTATATTTTGCCAAAACCACTATGCCATTTAACTTAACTCAGAGAGTAACTGTTAAACACCTGCCCCCAAAATAAGTTTTAAAATTCTTTATTCTGAACAAATATTTTCTAAAGTAATAATAATAATACTAAAAAGAAATATTATAATGGCATCTACTTCCTGGGACAATCATGCTTAGAAATTCAGGCCTCAACTGTTCCTAAATTGTGTGTGAAGCCTGGAGAATCATTTCCACAATCATTTCCACTATGATAAACTCAACGATTAAAAGAGGAAGGATTTTAAGTGAAGATCCTTTGAAGCGTTTTCTTTCTGGTAAATATCTTTTAAAACCAAAGTGTAATTAATGCTCAGTACAAAGGTCCTCATTCTTGCTTACACGACCCCCTCCTACTAAAGGTCTAGAATAAACATTCGTTAAAAATCTGCCCCACCCCCCCAAAAGAAACCTCAACTCTGCCACGAAGACAGCAAAGTTTGTCCAAAGGGGAAAGTACAGATGGAAAGATCTTGAATGGTTAACACGGAAGAGACAGCAAAGCAAAGAACAGACAAACTTGAACTGTGAGTGACTAAAAAAAAAAGGACCAAACTTTCTGAAACCCCTTAAATTGTTGCCTTAAGCTAAGATAATGAGATGTTGACTGCTCAGTGCTCTTGTCTGCACTTCAGATTAAGTGTCCTGCTTTATGGTTTTTGTTACAATGATGTATGCAACTGCAGAGCAGACTTGTGTTATTGCTGTCTCCTGGGAGCCCTCATGAAAATGAGCTGTGTATCTCAAAAGACTGTCAGAGCGAGTTAAAACTAAAATAAATAATTAAATAAGATGAGGTGGGAAAGTTCCACCAGCATTGCTGGAAATTATTACAGCAGAGTAGTTACTGCTTAGCATGGCAGCAAGTCACTATAATGAATTCCCAGGAAACCAGTACAAGCACAGTGATGCAAGATGTGTATGCTTCACCACCATGAGGAGATGCATCCTCAGCAGCAGAGACTTGTCCTGAATCTGTGTCCCCCATCTCCCATAATCAAATTGACCACATATTTGAATTCATCGGAATGATTCAATTTTGCAGATGCACATTCAGCGCGGCTCTACACATATTTTGGCGCATCCCTCCGGGCCTCTTTTCAGTCCCACAATGACAGAGAGACAATTAGTTACAGAACTTGTAATAAATTGCATTTCTTGTATACTTTCTGACTTCTCCCTCTGCACTCTGCCCTCTAGACTTCCTCGCTGTCAGAACAAATTCTTCCATTATCAAAATCTGACCAGCTTCAAATCAACATCATTATTTAGATATAAATAATCAGGCAGGAAAATATTTCTTTCTTCTTGCGTTGCCTATGTTTAATCTATTGTCAAGGTTACTCCTTCAGCACTGCAGATATAATGGTGTATTGACTAGGAGATCAAAGACAGAATAATGGGCTAGTATCGGAAAGAAAAATTACATGTTATTTTTTGCTTTATCCTTCTGAAGGAGAGGTTGATAGATTGCCAAGAAAATACACAGTACTTCTGTGGACCTCTGGTAATTGTCAGAAAAAAGTTAAATTTCTAGGTAGATGAAGGGAAATGGTTCATCTGTAGTTGATCTCTATTCTATTTTCCCAGGGCTGGTAGAGCTGAGCTATGGAACTTTTCATGAAAAAATGAGACACCAATTTTTTCTCAGCCTATGCAATACTGATGCAATATATAATCATCAGTGCTTTCTAACAAACAGTGCCTTCTGCACGTGCTAGTCAATCTGACAGTAGTGTCAAAACTGTTTTGGAAAGCATTTAAAAACTGTATTACATATTTTGATCTTGCCCCTTTATTGTGATTATATTGCAGCTATATGTATGAGACTAAAAACTAGGCAAAAAGTAATTAAATAAAATGTTCGTAAAATACTTTAATAGTAACTTCAATAACTACAAATGTTTTGACACTAGTCCTATATTGACAGATCATCTACAAATGGGAAGCTAGCCTACTTTTTACTTCAATTGCATAAGGAAATTTTCTTTAATTCGTAAGATAACTGCACAAGATATTGAACTTACAAATTATTGCTAATTTTATGTCTCAGTATATTGCTATTCTGAAAGCTAATCTTTATCATCCTGGAATTCAGTCAGTTTCCTAAAGAAACAGAGAGAAAAGGGCATTGGAAATCTCCCTCCTCACCTCTTTAAGTCAATAAACCCAGCTAATGGGTGTACAGTCTGAAGGGTTGTTAGTCTTTGTACCTCTCTTTCACATTTACACACAGTCTTTTGGTAAAGATGACTTCTAATCATCAGTGTCTATACTAATCCAGAATTGACTGTTACTTCACCTGGTAAATTATTTTACACAAACTCCCTTTTACAAAGTAAATAGAAATAACCATAAAAGAGAGCCTCCATGAAAAATAAAGATTACTCTCTCGTATAAGGCAACAGAAATTCTGTTGTGAGCAGAAACAGGTGGGGGGTGGGGGAAGTGAGAAAACAAAAAGGGATCCAAAACCTACAAGCAAGACAATATAAAAACATAAATAACAGAAGAAAATTTAAAATAATATACAACAAAGACACCGCAAAAATCACTGAAAAAAAAGTCAAGACAGAGAAGCAAATTGGCAAGTTCAAGTGGAAACAGCTGAAGCTGTGAAAGCTAGTATGTGAACCTATCAGAGATGATTCTTCTTTCAGACTTGTAAGCACGCATGTGTAAAAAAAACAGCAGTACAATTTCTGCAAAATGTAAGAAATCCAGTTAATACAGTTCATGAGAAAGACAGCATAAAGAAAACATTAGCTGAAAACAAAAATCATGAAATGAAATACCACACAAAACATATGCATCTGTGAATCGGTATGCTGAAATTGCCAAGCGAAGTACAAACCCAGTATTTATTTCCTTATGATTTTTATCTCCCATACCCAAAAAGCTCTTCTCCTAAATTCCATACTTTCACATATAACTCACAGATCAAGTTAACCGACAACACATTTGATTCAGGAAAGAAAATGTGTACACTGTATAAAGTAATATGGCAATATAAGAAGAATGCACAAGCTTAATGATTAGAGGTTGCTATGCAATATGTGTCATAAGCCATTATACTCTTAGGTTCAATTTACAATCAGAGAAACATGTTATGTAAAATTAATTACTTAAATGAGTACACCACTTTTCCTGACACTGCCCAAATAAAAAACAAGAAAAGAAAAAGAAATGCTCTCCTTTTCTGTTTCTTCTCCCCCTTGACAGCCTACCCCTCAAAGAAAGAAACAGTCATACCAAAAGTCAAGGAAGACACACAAAACAGCAACTGTATCCTGGGATGATATTAAAGAAAGGAAAAATCCCACATTTTTTGGCATTCTAAAACAGTGAAAGCAAAATTCCAGACACAAATCCTTCATTTGGGAAAGCAAGCTGGTCCTCTAGAAGGTAAATTATACTACATAACAGAAAGACAATTGAACAGCACAAATATGCTGTTTACATGCTCTAATGTTTTAGTTAGATACCCAAAATTAGTCACTGCCCAGGGATTAACCAATTAGTCTCTCCACCTGATTTTTTTAAAGTTAACAGTAGTGTTTAGCTTCACAGCTAGCATTAATAGGCAAAATAGCCAGAAGAGCTGCGCGGATGAATAAGGAAGTGTTACATAAGCTCAAAATCAAAAAGGAGGCCTATAGAGGGTGGAAGCAAGGACAGGTGGACTGGGTGGAATATAGAGAAACTGTCCGAGTGGCCAGGAACCATATCAGGCAGGCGAAAGCCCTAAGAGAACTGAATCTGGCCAAGGACATCAAAGACAATAAGAAAAAATTCTATAGCTATGTCAGGGAAAAAGGTAGGACTTGGGAGGCTGTGGGCCCTCTCCAGAAGGAAACGGGAGACCTGGCCACCCAGGATATGGATAAGGCTGAGGTATTGAATGACTTTTTTGCCTCAGTCTTCACTGGCAAGGGCTCTAACTCCACTGTCCAAGTCACAGTAGGTAAAACCAGGGGCTCTGAGAATGGAGAACTGCCCACAGTAGGAGAAGATCAGGTTTGAGACCACCTGAACA